>VTGD01000130.1:0-135098 GCA_013406985.1 Calonectria crousiana | reverse complement strand
CCCCCCCCCCCCCCCTAATTCTAAGGCTAGGGATACACACGAATCCCATCCCTCCTCTTAAACGTTTCTTTTTCCTATGCGCCACCGCTCCCTGATCGCCGTGACGTCGACCACGCCCGACCCCCGATCGACGGAGAGCACGGCCGAGATCCCTGAACAGGAGACAAGACATGTGTTCCTCAGAAACTTTGAGCTCGGATCCTTCGAGGCCTTGAGCGCCCATTGCCTTTTTTTTCTTTGCTGCATCTGAATCTGGCATCCCCTTATAAAAGGGACAAGGGCTGATCCAGATCACTGGGTCTTGTTGCGCCCGTCGTCCTGTACCAGAGGGGCCGCACGCCACTTCGACGAATCCAGGCACTTGATCGGGCCCAATCTCACCTCTCTGCAGCCTTATTTCTGGTCCGGGGTCTGACTTATGTGCAAACACCCCCGATTGCCTGTTTCGGTGAGCCAGCTCACCGGTCTCGCGGGACGGACCCTCACCGGGTACTGCCAATGTTCACGTCTCGAATCACCCTGGGATGGACAGCCCTGCTCCATCATGGTCCCATGCTGTCGATCCCCGGTAACTGCGAATGCGACCACATACCAATCCAGCGTAAATCTACCAATTCAATCCAGAGATGCGCTCACCTCGTCCTGTGCTCGGATCTCTCCCATCATCCCCCTCCAGAAGCCGCACGGCACAGTCAAGATGCATTCATGGCACGGCTGGGGTTCGGAACACATCCACCGTGATGCTCAAGACAAAGCCACTTTGCTAACTCTTTTGCGACATCAAAACGCGATGACCTGTCACATCTATTCCTGGACCTAGGGCTGATCGGTGATAGCAGGGGTCTCTGCATCTTGCAACCAACCACCCAATCTAAATTCGTCCAACACCACATGCCCTTGAACGGGCACAGAGCTGAGTCTTCCTTCAACCCTGGCAACCAATGTGCCCTCATGGCCGATGACCACCAGAATCGGGTTGACCGTGCCGCCCGCACGAGGGTAACGCTTTGATGTTTACAAATTCCCAAAGGATTCGCCGGCAGCAGCCTGGTACGTCGCTGCCTTGTGCACTCCAAGCATCAACTCGCCCAAGATTGACGTGAATGGCGTTGAATTGTGGTTAGCGGATATGCAAGGGATCAAAAAGAGGTCATCTCGCATCAAGACAAGCGACGTAACACAAATGGTCAACATGCGATTTTAGACGCGCCTCCAACCCTGGAAGCGGTATACAACCTTGAGAAGGGGGGTGTTCCGGCTTACCCTGCCTGTCCCCAGCTTTTCGGTGCTGGCAAGCAATTGGTGCCACGGCTTCCCTCCAATACCACTCGTCGCTTTTTTCAGCTTTTGCCATGCCCCCTCCAAGATTGGGCGCCACTCGAGAGAGGGAAAAAAAAAAAGACATTGATGGATGGCCCAAGGGATTACCGAGACACAGATGGTGCACATGTGATGGCGCAACACTCCTCCGCTGTCATAGGGTTGCCGTAATTGGTTGACAAGGGTTAAACATGGCGCACGTTCAGGTCTCTCTACCTGATGCACCATCTCGATTGACAAGCGGACGATTGTTTAACACAATGGGAATTGGCTGCCAAAAATCAACGTAGCGCCTATCGCGGCCATTTCTTTTCAGCTCCACCTCGGTACAAATTTGAACATAGCAGCCGTCGCGACCAAATGAGACAACCTTGGCAAGGTACCGCTTACGATGAGACAACACGAAACTATCCAAACGAGAGGGGGGCTGCGGCGAAGCAGCATTTGCCCTCGGCAACGAGTTTCGAGGCTAACGGGTCCTTTTCCAATATTGGCACCTCGCACAACGACGATGGACTCATATCCTGGACAAGCGAGCAAGAGCAAAGACCAAGAAGCACATGAGAAGGCATCAAGCCTGGGCAGGCTCCTTGGAGGCTTGGTCATCTCACCCCGCAAGACCTAGGGCTATCAATAGATCCTCGGTCAGCTAAGTCTGGTTTTAGACATCACCGCCGAGCTACGATACATGGCGCACAATGGTGAGATAGCCGGTCAACTCGGACGCTCGCTCCCTTGCACAAAGGGGCTAACAGCTGACTTCCTATCTCATCAACTTGCACAAGCCCGAGCCAATGGGCACATGTTCCGGCAATGTTTCAACCACTATCATACTCATCACATCCCAAGCTCTGTTAAGGGGGGGGAGGGGAGGCTTGAAGACTTGCCTGGTACCCACAACTCCAGGCCTGCGGACGGCAATAGCGACGTGGGAACAGGAACCTTCCCGTCGGAGTGGGACAATGGCGATGCCAGCCGCTGTATCCGGAGGGGGGAACCTGGGCCCATCCCGGGCTTTGCGCCATGGTCCACGGCCATGAACCAGTCTCAGGGTGCCATGAGAGACCTTTGCTGTGATCCTGGCTACCAATCCCTTGGTCAAGTCGGCCATGCCAAACCATGTTCATGTATAGTTGCAGGGTTTTATAGCGCACAAGTGCGGCCGGTTGAGGTCAGGTGGTCCGCGTCGCTCGCGTTCCCGACTCGATCGGGACGATGCCTGGTTTGATCCATTGATCCCCCCCTCCAAAGGCCCTCCCCCTCTGGGAATGCGGGGAGGCTGTCACAACCCTTGTCCTTTGGATCTCCAAGAAGGAGCATCGAGAGCAGCTCATAATGCGCGCCGTGCCCGTTTGGAGAAAAAGAGTGAGATGGCTGCTCAGCCTTGTATGCACAATGTACACACAGCCAAGCCACAAAATGCAGGGCTGCAAATTAGCTGGTATCCTATCCCGTGCCGCGAATGCGCTGCGCGGTTGCACCTGCACTTGCACTTGCAGTTACAGTTGCAGTTGTAGTGGTAAGGCTATGTGAGATGCCGACATGAGACCCAGTCCCCGCCCAAGGGATCGGGAAGCACGATGGCCCTGATTGGGAATAACGTGTCTTACAATTGTAGACTTGCACGGCCCGAATGAGGCCAGCCAGAAACTAATGTATCACTTTGTATGCCACCAGAGGCGTGTCTGAGCGCCCGGGAAGGATTGGTCGCGATCCGGGCCGTTAGTGCTGCCTGCTCTCTCTTGTGTTTCGTCCAATCTGACTCAGAGTGTCGCCGCGTGGACAATGACGCCCAAGTGACGGAATGTACCTTGAGGATACCCTGTACATGTGCGTCGTGACCCAGGCCCGGAGAAAAAGATCCCAGCAGCATCGCTCACCTAAGAGCTCCGACTGCGCGGAACCCGCCCTCGTACAACATGAACCTGCATGAGGGCTGTCAGGTGGGTGCCTTGGGGAGGCAGCGCGGAATCCGGCGAGAATGGTGAGGCTTGGGTTTTCATGACGACTATTGATGCGTGATGCCACAAACTGACATCGCATGCTCGCTTCCGAGAGAGAGCGGCCAGGGTCGCCTGCCGATCACGCCCCGCCTCGTACTCTGACCGAGCAGAGATGAGGCGGTGTCTCGCTCATTCACTCGCCCATGGTTATGGAACCCTCGGCGGTATATTGTAATCATTGTATCAGAGGGCCTCAGAGCAGCACGCTGGACGACGACACCGGTGTGGAGTCGCTTCCCACGCCGAAAAGCAAGAGGCCGTCGCAGGAAATGCTGACAGAAACTGCGACAGCCGGAGCGACATTGCGCCCTGGCCTGGCCAAATGAGTATACCTAGTAAATTGGTTGGCTACCTTGGCTTTTCTAACCTTGGCAGGCCCTTGAGCTCGAGTTGGCTCGGGTTGCGTTGGTTGGTTTCAACGGGCAGTGCGTGATGCGCCGCGAAAACTGTATACCAGCACTGTCCGGGCCGGCCCACCACCCTCCGAAGCGAGATGCCAGGCATCAGCCTGGATTAGGCGACTTGCACCGCCGTACGAATTCGCTGTATCTCAGTCTAACGGTACCAAGCAACAACATCAGGCCTCACAAGCCTCACCGCGAAAAATCGTCCCACGGCCGCTGCAGCCCCCGTATCCTCATTTTACCAACGCGACGGCGCCCTCTTTCTCACAAGCTTCAGCCACCCGGATCGCCCCGACAGTCAGCCGCCATGGCCGGAAAGAAGGGAGGCGATAACAGCAAGAAGGCTGCGGGCAACGCTCGCAAGGCTGAGGCCGCCGCCCAGAAGGCCGCCGCCGATGATGCTCACCGAGAGACTGCCGAGGACGAGAAGTGGCAGAAGGGCGCGAAAAACAACTCAAAGAAGTGAGATGCCGTGAGATACGAGCCTCCATCATGCAAAGCTGACACCATCCATCCAAACAGGGAGGCCGAAGCTGCCAAGAAAGCTGAAGCTGCACGAAAGAAGGCTGAAAAAGATGCCCTGGTGGCCGAGGACGAAGCCAGCACACCCGGGAAGGGTCCCAAGAAGTCCAAGGCCCCCGTCAAGAAGTCGCGCGGCCTTGACCTCTCTCAGCTCGATGACGACAAGCCCTCTGCGCTCAGCGCATCCGGTATCGACAACGCTCTTGATGCGCTGTCACTCACCACAGGCGGCGAAGACAACAAGGTCGACCGACACCCTGAGCGACGCTTCCCCGCCGCCTACGCCAAGTACGAGGAGCGCCGCCTCCAGGAGATGAAGCAGGACGGCAGCGGAACTGGCCTGCGGATGGACCAGCGCAAGCAGAGGATCAGGAAGGAGTTCGAGAAGCACCCCGACAACCCCTTCAACCAGGTCACAGCCTCCTACAACGCCACGAGGGACGACATCCAGCAGATCAAGGACCAGGAGAAGTCCAAGATTGAGAAGCGCCTTGGGAACTAAGATTAGGAAGCGCGCGCTCAAAAGTTTGCGCGCAAACGAGCCACGACGAGCATGTTTTACGGGTGGGGGATCGGCATACAAAAGGCTATCATGACGGGAGGCATATTTACTTTGAGTTAGACAACTGCTGGTCCAGTAACCAGCCATCTAAAGAGACAATCTTTGTTTTCTTTTCTTGCAGTATCCTGTGTTTTTTTTCCTCTCGCAGTCAAAGTCGCGCAAAACAAACCAAAAAATCTTTCATCATGAGTCTCACCGTCGCATGTCGCGTGTGACCCCGCCATGCGACCCCGCCATCGGCCCTTGGCTCGTGTTTTGTCCGGCAGAAATGCGATTAGACCGCCCTATCCGTCACCGCCCCGGTCATGTCTGAGGCATCTGTACGTATGCAACCACGTCAAGTTGTCGTTGATTGCTGCGCATTTCTACAACTTGTTTTTTTATATTCCCCATCGCATTGCCACAATATCAAATCAAAATGGCCTCGCTTAAGGCGGGGACGTTACCGTCCCTGCGAAGGCAGCATTTGTACTCCGAATTGTCCGTACTGACGACCTCCTTTCTTGGGTCTTCTCACCCTACACCACCATGCTAACTGGGGGAGCAGCGCCGGACTCAAGCAAGCTCGTCTCGAAGGAGTTTTTGTTAGCTTAACCCCAGGGGATCCTACAATGTGGTCTGGCGTCTTGTTTGTACGAGATGGTCAGTTTCACCAATCTCCCCAAACGCTGAATTCTAACGTCAAGCTCAAGGCCCCTACGCCCCCGCCGTCCTCAGATTCCAAATCTCCTTTCCCGATTCTTACCCCCAGTTTCCGCCACTGGTTACCTTCTCGACCGACATGTTCCATCCTCTCATCACACCCCTGACCACGTATATGTACACAACCGACATACAGGATAGTGGAACGGTGAGCGCGTCAGACCAAGAGCGACTACCCCCTGGTGGATTCAGTCTGCGCCACGGTTTCCCGCAATGGTTTGGACGAGGGAGGCGAAACGCTGTAACGCCCAGGCAAGTCAGCGGCCAACAAGTTGCGACTCCTACACAGGGGCAAGAGGCTGCCAGCAGCACGAGCACGCCGAGGTCCAAGGCCTCGCCCGGGGAGGATGTGCCGATTTACATGCAGACAAGAAAGAGGGGCGTATCCGCATACGAGATTCTGCGATACATACGAGATGCCTTTAGTTCCGAAGAGATGCTGGACACTCTACCGTTGGAAGCGGCGGGCAACCCTGGAGCTTGGCATGCCTGGAGAACTCATCGCCGAGCTGCAGGGAAGCTGTCCGAAGAGCCCACCGCAGAAGATAATGCTAAGGAAGCGGAAGGAGAGAGTGCGCAGGGCCCCGAAAACGTTTCGGATAAGAGAGCGTCACCAACCGGCTCGAGACATCCTGGAGAGTGGAATTGGGATGGTGTCTGGGAAGACAGAGTCAAGAAGGGTGTTGCGGCGAGCCTATCAGAACCTGTTCTCTATGGTTCCGTGACGACACCAGACGACTTGGTAAGTAGACGCATTCGACAAAAGCCAAGAAGAAAAAAAGACAATTTCTAACAATAAAAAGTTACGATTCCTGGCCATGGAAGATAATGACGTGGAATCAGTAAAGGAGAACATCCGACGCACGCTGGGAAGTGCTTCGTGATAACAAGACATAGCGGAGGTTTCTGTCCGAGCGGGGACCTGTTTCCTCAACTCTGAAGCCCTTGTCGGATGAGAAACTGCAATTGCCACTCTGGGTGGCAATGTCTGAGTCTGAGTTGGGCTGGGTTGGTTCGTGTCACAACTACCTACCAATTGGGTGGTGCCTCAAACCCCAACTGCCGAGTTGCACTTCGCCCAACGCCAGGTTGTCATTGCTCGAGTTTGTCGCGTTGCAGCAATGAAGCTGCTGATACCCATTATAGCTTTGCTTTTCGTAGCCAATACATTGACTGCTCCTTACAACGCAACGCATCGAGACTTAGTGTACTGCATCGCTCATGCCCTGGGCACTGCCAACGCCACACGTTATCAGCATCATCGTTGTGTCGTCTGCTTTGACACCCAAACACCCAAGTGCAATTTTTTCATGAAGCAATACGACACATCAGATCTCATTTAATCTTCCTTGCAGTAGCGCTTTGGTCCCTTTTTTTTTTTTTTTTATCAAGCTGGATTATTGCAGTCTGCAGCCCGTTTGTTTCGTCACATCACAATACCCCATCCCGCAGGCGGCCCAACCGCCAGAGCCTCAAAGACTCGATCCAGACTCTTGCTCGGCGACACTTGTTATGCATAAGTGTTGGCCCCCAGGCTCTGAGGAATTAAAATTCTGCGATCGACAACTTGGCACACGCCCTCCTTCTCCTCAGCCATGTTGTCGATGAAAAGTGAGGCGCTACCTCTTACAGATCTCCACGCCAACAGGCAGCAGAGCACCCGTGACAAGCCAAGCCCCTTACGAATAGTCAAGACTAACGCTCGCTGCGGAAGAGATGTGACGTCTATATGCACGGGTGACTTGACTACCAACGACGCTAGGGGTGGGCTCGGCCTTCAGGATGGGTCTAAACTACCTTACACCTCAAAACGCCGAAGATCTGATGAGGCCCATCTGGCGGTAGGGAAAGAGAATTGCGCTGTTAATCGCAGATTTGCATCATCCCATGTGCCAGATCATGATCATCTTTGCACCATGCAGGAAGCTGGGTCTTGGACGTGGGATGACACACCTCATCACAATCGGCAATTTGGATCATCTGCACCCTTGACTGTGAACAAAACACGCATAGGACGCATTGGCACAGCAGCTCAAGGCCGGGAGAAAGGACCCTAGGGTGGATCATCTGCGGCCACGTTTTCGGCTGGCTGCGGCGTCCGTCGGGCTCCAAAATCGCGGGCCCCGATATCGAATCTTCATGGTACACTGGCAGATTCCTCGTGGTCCTTTGCTGCCGGCCAGACGCATCCATTCCCACTCAGACCTCTGGCTCCAGTGGAGGACTTTAATGACCAACAGCAGCCAGGACCGGCATATGTGCTAACCCCTCATGTCGAGGTCACGTCAGAGGTTGCTGTTCTCGACAATGGACAACACACCTGGTGGGTAGCAATTGAGGTCTCTGGGCGTCCCTCGCCAGTTATGAGCGGGGAGATAAACCTGGGGACGTATGGGCGGTCAGGGACTTGCATGGGGCGGTCCATTGAGCAAGACCAAGGTTTGTGGAGAGAGTGGACTGCCCAGGCGTCTGGATGAACGGTGTTGCTGACAGATCCCCCAGGGGTCCAGTTTGAATTTGGTCATCTTTACGATCTCAACATCGAGGTTTTGCCCACTGCAAACTCATCTATTCTACAAGTTTTGCGAGAACAGACTTTCCCGGTGTAGGTTTGACGACCCCAGGGAAGATGACCGGGGGGCTGGCTGACAAGCAGGGTCCAGCACCATTGGCGCGGGATCAACCGTCCTTATTTTGGCTCAGGTCCGAATCGATCTCGAAGCATCTCGAGATCGGAAATCGCGGTATGGAAACGCCCAACAAAACTCGGATGAGTTGATCGAAGACCTCGTGGCGGAATTAGGCGACTGTGAGGTGGGGTATTCCCATATTCGAGTATCCTATCGCCATACAGCTTTTCCCACACTCATAGCATCGGACATGTCAAGTTAGGGCAGCGGCGTGTCGAGTGTGCAAAGTAGGGTAGATACCGTGGCGACGGCATCTGTAAAACTCCACAATTCTCTTTCATTGTGGTCCCCTCGCCCAGCGCGAGCGCCAGGCTCCCTGCCGCCGCTCATCCAACGACACTGGGGTGTAGAGAGTGCAGCGGAGGCAATGGAGCGGATGGCGAACTATGACGATGCCCCACGCATGCTCGCTCAGACCAACATTCCGTTTTCGATTCAAGCATGCCCTCAAATGGACGCGGATCATGATGCACATGTGTTTTTCATGCCGGCAAGTTCCGCTCACAAGGCACCGCCCGTACCCGTAAGACGGACAAGCCTCCACAAAAATACACAAACCGGGAACCCGAAGGTAGCCAAGGACCCGGCGAACAAAGCAAAACGTGTGACGTCTAGAGAACTGCCGACGCCGTCGTCACAAGAATTATCTTCACCCAACCCTGGTTGGGCAGGAAAAGGAATTGAACAGCCCGCTTGTGTAACCAGAAAATTGCCGGACGGCACAATGCGACCGCAATCTCCGGCAACGGCTGAGCAAGACGTTGACCTTTCCGGGGGCGGGTTGAGGAAGAAGCGGTCGCCCGAGGCCGAGACTCTTAAGGATGCGATGATAGCGGCTGCTGCTACTGGTAGGGGCGGGCCAATGCAGGAGGCTCCAACCAGGGTCAAGAAAGATGTAGCAAGTCGATGGGGATGGGCCACCTGGTTTTAGCAGGACAAAGACAACGATTAGCTTTGGCTTTGCAGAATATTTCGATAGATTTTTTTTTCATGTCTACTCTAGTTCATCCCTCCAGGGAATGGATACCTGAGCACCTTTTCGCGCAACTGTCACTGCCGAGGCCTTGTTTGCTACGGCTACGGCAGCATCGATATCAAAGCTCCCGTTCTTGGCGGCCACGACAGCAAGGGCGTACGAACCAACAAATGTGTCACCGGCAGCAGTCGTGTCAACCACGGTTGTTTTAGTGGCCGGGAGCAACATGCTCTTACCCTCCTTGTTAGCGTAATAGACACCACGACCACCAAGGGTAATGATGACATTCCGAACACCACGCCCGAGGAAGACTTTTCCGGTCTGGACAAGGCCATCGAGAGTGTCGAGATCAGACTCAGAACACCCAGAAAGAATGGAGGCCTCTGTTTCGTTCACAACCAGATGGGCAAGGCCATCATACGCCTCAGCGGGAAGCGGTTGGGCTGGGGCTGGGTTCAAGAGGACAGGAATGCCGGCAGCCTTAGCGGCCTTCAGTGCTTGCATAACGGTGTCAAATGGAATCTCAAGCTGCATGATTAGCAGATCAAGGCGGGCGTCTGGCAGAGTCTCGAAGTCTTGGGGATGGAGGGAGTGGTTAGATTCGGGGGACAGGATGATGCGGTTTTGGCCAGTGGGCTCGTCAACGATAATGATGGCAAGGCCAGTATTCCCGTCCTTTCGCACCGCAACACCATCAACGTCAACCCCATAGGACCGAAGGCTGTCCAGAAGAAGAGTTCCGTAGCTATCACCACCAACAGCACCCACCATGGAGACAATGGCAGAGGGTTGCGATAGGTCAGAGGCGCGGGAAAGCTTGCCGCAGGCGACGGCCTGGTTGGCGCCCTTGCCGCCAGGTGAAGTTGCAAAACTGTTAGACGTCATGGTCTCTCCAGGAAGGGGATGGTGCGAGACGTAAGAGACCAGGTCCATGTTGAGGGACCCCAGAACGGAGATGCGCGGAATTTCGGAGGATGCCATAATGTGGATATCGATCTGGGCAATGGATCGACAAGGGGTGATTGTGATTGTGCTGGCTGGGAAAAGATGGCGTTCTTGGTGACAGGGAAAGGATATCTGATGATTTACTGTCTTGGCTGGGGTACCAAGTTGCGTAAGCTCAGTTGGACTGCCGGGATCGGGATGGGTGAGACCAAGTTTAGATGAGACCAGTAGAGAGGACTCGTGCCCAAAGTTAGGTGGCGGTCACCCGTAGGGCACAGAAAGACGAGAAGTGCTAGCAAAGAATTGAGGCCAGGTCCGATGGATGAGGCGTGGGGGGCTAATGAGTTGATGCAAGGACGCGGGATCGGAGAAGGCGAGACGAGGGACTCAGGAGCCGATTTGGGTTCGTCAGTTTGTGTCTGTGCCTGTGATTTTTGCTTCCTTTTTTTGCTTTTGCTCGTGCTTGTCTTGTGACGAGGCTGCGGATTAAGTCTGAGAGCCGCGAGACAATAACGGGACCTTATGTGCGGTGAAGGAACTGAGTGCGTCGCTACTCGGCTCGGGTACGCAGTGTGGCGGGGGTTTTTTCCCCTCCTGTCCTGTACTGTATTCCCAAGGAAAGAGATGTGCCCCCCGCAAAGGTCCAAAGCGACAAGGGGGTGCCGACCCGACGGGCTTGACTTGAGCAGGTGAGGATCTGTGGCCGATCTAATTGGATCTCGACGATCAAATCAAGGCCCCACTACACATCCTTCCCCCTTGTCAGCCCCAGTATAAAAGACAAGATTGCGAGAAGGGAGACGAGGAAATTAAGTACGTACATGGCGTATAGGGCCTAGGGCTGGCAAGGCTACTCAAAACTATCAGCTACCATGCGCACCCAGGTACCCATGCCAAGTGTATGTGGATGCGCACGCGCGCCCGTGTGCACTGCGTAGGTAAGCATGTATTATGTAGGAACAGAAATGCTGTATGCTCGACATAATGGCCCGGATAAAATACGACGCTGCTACTGCTGTAGGCTGTACGTAGGTGGCAGCATAAGGTAGCTCCTGCCATGTGCTGTGCTGCAGAGCGGATCGGATGCATGCACCAGTAGTATTCCCTCCTACCCTGAACTCCTGCAAGGTTGACTCCCTCACAGTCGTGTAGGGTGCTTTTTTTCTCCTACGCCATTGTACATACATATCTCGCCTACTTTTCTCTTCATTCCGCTCTCGCTTTCAGCCCCATCATTCACTTGCTCACTTATCACATCACATGCCCCCCCCTCCTTCTCCCCCCTACCTCCTGGGCCCAGTTACCGCATCCCCGTCGCCGTCTGCGCCCTTACCTCGCCTTTGTGTGGCTTCTACCCCCGGCCCTCCTGGTGATGCCCGATTCGGCCAACAATTTTTAAGCAGAGCAAACTGTTTCACAGCAATCCCTTGATGGCGCACAAGCCTTGTTTGCTGCCTTAGTGCCAAAGGGTTGACCTCTCAGCCGGGAACAAAAAGAAAGCAACGACGGGGGTGAGACTGACCCTGGGCAGGAGGTGGGGGATATGGTCAACATCTCCAAGTATAATTTTGACTGGTCTTCTAGAAGCATTCGACTTGTGTGTTAGGGGCAGTACAAATTCCCGAGTCTAGCATCGAGTGGGAGGGCAAAAAGCAAAGAGTGAATGGTAATGGGTGCGATTGAGACAAGTGGCATGGAGCTGAGACCAAAGTTTTGGTCTCTCTCTCTCTCAACTTGTCCTTTCCGCCCCTTCGGCACTTCTATCTCTTTCTCTATTTTATTTGTTATTCATTGGGGGGTTTTTTTTTTACAAAAAAAAAATCGGTCTTGTGCCTGGCGCCCACGTGGGAGTGAGGTACCTAGGGAGCTGGCAGGGAGTCACACGCACATCTATCTCGGCATAGCTTGGCGCAACAATTTTTCCTATCTTTCTTTTTCTACCTCTCCTTCATGCGCGGAATTAGCGGCATTCGGTTCTAATGACATATTGGTCCACTCGTGTTCGACTTGTCGGTCAGCGGCAAGCAAACATTACCCTAGCGCCTTGCCCAAGTTTCCAAGTAATTAGCTGCCATCCCGATTGCGGGAGCCAGACTAAACAAGGTCCGGGGGCTTCTTGTCTGAACGCTCGGTACTAACTAATGTTGGCCGCAAACCAGCGCCTGTGCCATGCCATCTGTCACATTTTCTAGTGGTCTGTGTACGATGCTCGACTGTATGGTGTCGTTTTGATCCAAGGGATCCGAAGACGGGCGCGATGCCAACCAACCATGAACAAGAATATTGGCCATGCCTCGGAGTCGGGCCGCACAATTGAAGTTACGACTCCATGATCAACGGCCCACGGCCTGCCGTCTTCAGTCCACGTCAGGGTCCTGACTTTTGGTAACTTGAGGACCATGGCACTTGACTTCTGCTAACCTGTCCCACAGACGCTCACGCCCACACCCGCACCCGCATCCGCACCCGCACCCACCCCCCCGACACTGACACCCCTCCCTCCCTCACAACATCGACATCCCCCAGAAACATGATGATGCAGGGCAGCGAGGATGAAGAGGCACGAGGGAAAAAACTGACGCGAAGGACCAGGCCTAACACTGCGAGTTGCCCTTAGCCCTACCTCCTGGTTAGCGCCTACCCTGCTGCGGTTTTCGGTGGAACCAGAGCCAGCGGGACGAGCGCATGAGATTGGCTCAGCTGCTGTGCATCTCCAGTATAGCAGCAAATCGACAAATTTCCATCTATGCTCTCTTTTCCTTTGGAACTCTATCACGAGCCCCCCCCCGCAAAGACACCCCCCCAGCAGCCCCGTCGTGTGGTCCCCTCTATCGCTCGCTACCATGTGGCCCGCGAATCCCCCAAACGAGCCCAAGTGGTCCCTGACAGCTTTTAGATGGCTTTCGATGCATAGTCAAGCTAAGCTCATCCGCAATAACCTCCCATGGCATCCCACACGCGCATTCCACTCATCAATTTAGTGCCTACGCTGCCAAAATGTCGGTCATGCCATTGCCCGACCCGCTCCCTCATTCGACGCCTGTCTGCCCAAGCTGGGAGACACGTAGTCGACTAGAGATGTCGCTGATGCTCTAGATGTAGCTGCGAGTCTGTGATTTGCAGTAGAACTCGACCACTGACCGTGAGACAAACCGAGTCCCTGCGCACCATGACTTCGAGTCCGAGCAATGGCCACACTGCCCCTTTGACGTGAGCACCTTTGTGGCCCTGCCTGCCTGCCTCAATCATCAGTCCTGCGGGACAATCGAGGCCCTGGAGGGAGAGAAAGCTGCACGGCTAAGAAGCACCAGCTTAGTAGTAGCCTCGAAACCATCTCATCGCCATTCAAATTGCTTGCCCTCGCATTTCATATCTGCTCTTCCTCCCCCTTCTCCTTCTCCTTCTCAACTTTCCATTCAACACTTCGGCTCTCTTCAATTTGCTCGGCTTTCCAAAGCCTTTGCAGCCTTTGCGCTTTGCAACTCCACAACTCCTGCCAACTCACCCCCTGGTCCTGGCAACTCTCGCAAACTCTCCCCGCAACCCACACTCTGTGTTACCTGTCATGGAGCTCATACTCTCCAAGGCCCTGTTTGAGCTGGGCATTATCGTTTGCATTGTGGTCCTCGCCCTAGCGCACTGGCGATCAAAACCTTCGCTCCCGCTCCCCCCTGGACCCCCGGGAGAGTTTCTGCTCGGTCACGCCCGTGTCATTCCCCAAGACAACACTGCTGCGGCCTATGCGAAGTGGTCGAGAGAGTATAGTAAGTATTCTTGCGGGCCTTATTGATAACCCGCAACGTCTCTAACTCTGACATGAATCAAAGACTCGGATGTTATCCATGTCAGGTCCTTGGGACGCTCCACCGTCGTTCTCAACAGTGCCAATGCAGCAAGAGATATTCTTGAAAGGAGGGGTGCCAATTACTGCGACCGCCCAAGATTTACTCTTTTGGAAGTGTAAGTCTTCGCCCCCTCTTTCCTCCAAGGAGTTGCAGGTTGTTCACACGCTTGTTCCGATGTAGCATGGGTTGGGGAAAGACCCTCACTTTTCTTCCTTTCGGAGAGCGATGGCAGATGCACCGGAAGTTGCTCCAGACCTCATTCAGCAACACCAATGTCCGAAAGTGGCATAAGCTTCAGATCACAGAGGCTCGCCGCACTGTTTGCAACATTCTGGGTACCCCCGATGGTTGGCAGACGTCGCTTCGAAGACTTGCCGTGGCCATTGTACTCCAGGTGAGTTATGGGACTGAAGTTCCTCATGATAATGATCCATACATCCAAATCGCCAACGATGCCATGTACGCAACCGGAAATGGCGGCGCTCCGGCCAACAGCATCGTTGATTTGATCCCACCAGGTAAGCAATTCTTTCTTATTTTGAATACCCCCGCTCGTGGTGCTGTGGGAGGGTTGAATGTGTGGTTGATTTTGACAACCCTCGCAGCACGGCATCTTCCAGATTGGCTCGTGCGTGATTGGGCGCTTCGATTTGCGCGACAGTGGCGTTGGGCTATCCAGAAACTTCACGATGTGCCATTTGCTAATGCGCAAGCGGAACATGTAAGTCTACATGAGCCGGGTTCTTTAGCCCCTTGGCTCGTGCCTGCCCCCTGGAATTATGAGAAGTGATTAAAAAAAAAAAAAGGCCAGCAATGCTGACACAATGCCAAGGATTCTTCCGTTCGTGACAACACATCGTTGGCACACCAGCTGCTCAACATGTACAAAACCAACGAAGCACTCGGAAACAAACAGGAATGGACACTGGACGATATCAAGGGGGCGGCGGGCGCCGTCTTCATCGCAGGGGCTGACACGGTAAGTCAACCCTGGAAAGAGACCAGTTGATTTTGATTACTCAACAACAAGCATCTAGACCTGGGCGACGTGTGTAATTTTCATTCTCAACATGGTTCTTCACCCGGAAATTCAAAAGAAGGCTCGGGACGAGCTGGATTCGGTCATTGGCCCCGACAGGCTTCCGGAATTTTCAGACAGGGGCTCCTTGCCATACATCGAACACATTGTTCAGGAAGTATACCGGTAAGTTTTTGGCGCGCAACCGTTTGAATTCTTATCCCCAATTTCCAGAGCATGGGCTAAACATGCGTCTGCAGCTGGGCTCCCTTGGCGCCACTAGGTAAGCCTCTCGAGTCCTGGACCCTGACCCGGACATGCGCTCACACCCATGTGTAACATTAGGCATCCCTCACAAGTCACTTCAGGATGACGTCTACCAGGGCATGTTTATTCCTAAAGGTATGTTTGTGTAACTCGACGAGACAATGGAAGAGGCCTCATGACTCACGCTTTTTTTTTTTTGTTGTTGTAGGGTATGGATCTCGATAGGTCTTTTGTCTTCAAACAACGTGGATGAATCTGATAAGTTCCAGAACCGTGGTATACGCCAATGCTTATGCTATGGCGCATGATGAGCGCATCTATCACTCGCCTCAAGAATTTAATCCCGATAGATACGAGCCTCAGGCGAACGGCAGGCCTGGAGAGCCATTTCCAGTGGGGAACTTTGGTTTTGGGCGCCGGTACGTCTTTTTGGGAGAAGTGACGGAGGGGGGCTTGGAGCTGAGGGCTGGGTGAGGCTTCACCAAGCCGTTTACCAACACCCCCCTCCTGCCCAACCCCATTCCTTGTGGTGCTTGCAGCGTCGCTGACTGTCATTGGGCTGTAGTGTTTGCGTCGGCAGATTTCTCGCCGACAACAGCGTCTGGATTATGGTTGCGACCATGCTCGCCACGCTGGAGTTCCGAAAGAAGTTGGACCAGAATGGAAACCCCATCGAACCCACAGTCAAGTTTACCAACGGTGGTACCTGGTACGTTTGCTTGAAGCCTTCCGCTCTTCCCCGGGAACCCCACTAGCACCATACACATTGCATTTGTTAGTGATGACAATCCCTCTTGCTGACCGGGCTGTTTGGCCGAAAAATAGTCATCCGGAGCACTTCGAATGCGATATCAGGGCAAGAAGTCACAAGGCGGAGGTAATGGTGGGAACAAACTAGACCAGGCACGGATATGGAGTACATTAGGCGCATGTAATGGCAAAGGTAAAACGGGTTGTTTTAGTTGGGTTTGATGTCGTTGGCTAGCTCAACCCTCCACCAATTGATCCTGGCGACATGGCGAGGGGGGGGAGTGCTGACTGGTTCCTGTGCTGGAATCGGGCGGGTCCTGACTCTAGCAGCAGATCTGGTGTTCGGTCTACGGAGTAATTGGGAGTGCCGAGGGGTGGGAAAAAAAATATTGTTTACATAGTAAATCATTTTTTTTTCTTTGGTTGAGACATCTTGTCCGTGGTTGGTGCCTGGCTAATTGCCATGACCACATTCGCACAAAAAAGTTTTTCGGCTCCCGCTATGTGAACGCGGAAGCGTCATCACCCCTTTCCCTTTTCCTCTTCTTTCTTTTTTCGCACTCGCTATTTTTCTCCCTTTTCGTTATCCGTCTCATTTCCAAGGATGGGAAAAAGAAAGTTGAATCGGGTTGCGGACCGGCAAGTGGGAACCCGCGGGTGGCAAGTTAGTTCGAAGACCATTGCCATGTGGCGAACAATCCAGACAAAATCTAGCCCTGGCCACGCTAGATTAAGATGGCGGTGCCAACAAAGCACCATAATCGAGACTAGCGGACAGGGAGTTCTCAGGTTGGGAAACTGGCTTTCTCATTGCATTTGCTACTTGCCGGCAGAGATCACCAAGGGGGCGTTTAGTCACCCCTAGCGGACAACTCCGTGGTTTGTGGGCCTGAGCTTCGGGAATCCAATCATTCATTCAGCTGTCACGGGCTGCAGTCGGAAAAAGAAGAACCCAGCCCTATCCCTATAATATTGAAAGGACGGTTGAGGTCAATCTTTTGTAACCCTGGGAGAATATTCGCCCGAATTTCTTTAGGGAAACAAATGTGCAAAATACCGCTTCAGTAGGAAGGAAAGAGGGTCCGTCTATCAGCTTGGCGTTTGCCTCCCTCGTTTCGTCTCGTTCGTATCATGCCATTTAAATGACTAGATCTGCATTGTTTGTCTCCCTTCGTCTTCGCCGTCTCCGAAGTGGCAGTTCGGTACGACCTAACCAGGGAGCCGATCGGCAATGCGATGAGCTTGCCAGACTGAAATTGGGTCGGCAAATGGAAGGAGAAAAAAGGCCGCTCCAATTACCGCCGCATCATAAATCAGATTTGCTGTGTTGCTGGTCCATGTGTCCATGTGACATCCCTCGCATTTTTTGTGTGTGCAAACTCCATGCATGTAAATCGCGCACAAGCACTGGATCGGGGATTTTCGAGCTTGGACAGGATGGACGTGGCTTCACGTCCAAGCGAACCTTCAATTGTGCAGTTCGATAGCCCACTAATTATTTCTCTCACCCTTGGTGTGATGAGAACGAGGCCAAAATTCCCTAAGGGCACACCCTCTCGCATCACTCTCCAAAGTAGGCACGCCGTCGGCGCGATGCGTCTTGGAGCGGGCCAAGGGCCCGCTCCAAGACCTGAGCGAGTAACAAACTAGTCCTTCGTCGCGGATCACTTTTCTAGTTTCGTTCGTGGGACTCTGGCGTCCAAGGATATGCTCATGTTTGAGACATTCCTTCTTCTAGTTCAGCACCGGCAGTTTGTTCTTGCTAGGGGGGCCCACCCTTGACCCGCAAGCTTGACGAAGAACATGGTGGACAAACGGGTGATTGAGCCAAGTCCGCAAAACTGATCCCACACTTGGGCGTTCGGACAGATGCTGGCAAATTTGCGGAGTCGCGCCTCAGCAAGGAAAGCCCCTGTAATACGCTCATTGCAATAAAGTCCTCAACTGCATGAAGCCCAAGAACAGCATCGCGGCCTTAGAATGCCCTCAATTTGCATCTATCGGGTTCCACACGAACTACGGCTGCGATCCGGGCCGCAGCGCCCTGCAACTTCAGCCTAGGTCACGGCAGGGCGATCACATTGCCAAGTCGGTTTGTGGGCTGGACCTCGGGCTGGATGCAAAGAGCTGAGGGGTTGGAGGGTCGGGGTCGCACTGGCTGGCCGAAGATTTTGTCGGTGTGAGATGGGTGTTAGTGATGCACGTTAAGGTGCCATCATAGCTGATGGTTCTTAGGCATTGGGAGGCACGAGCACCCTCGCCAATTGCCAGCGACCAACGAAACGCGAGGTGGCTGTCTGAGTGTGCACGCCTCGCGCACAGTGGCTGTCAACCGCCAAGCCTCGTCTGAACCCATTTTCGATATCCAACATGACAAGTCAATAAGGGGTCCTGGATGCAGGGTATGGTCTCAGTCTTGATCCCTAATGGCACCACACCTTGGCAGAACGACCCAGAATTCATTCACCGGCCGAACTAGCCTGATCAATATACCCAGACCACCATAGAGGTGACATTCTGTTCACCGGGCATTCAGTATGGTGGGAACGGCTACCCGATGCGCTTTTTGACGTAAAGGGTCCATTGCTCTTGTGACCACCTCCCATGTTGTGATAAAAGGCTCATATCTGTTCCTGTCATCAAACCCCACTTCTCCCTCATCAATCTTGTAGAAACCTCGTTGGTAAACAACAGATCAGCCCAGTGCACTGTGGCATAATTTATCAAGATGAAACACCAAGAAGAGCATTCCCACAATGATCTTGAGGCAAGCAGAAGCAGTGAACCTCAGCCACTCGACCAAGGTCCACCCTTTCAAGTTGTACAAGAGAGGGGAGACGGGGATGATTTTCGCAGTGAGGTTTCCGAAGTGAAAGGCGTACTGGATGCCTCGAGGTGGTATCGAAAACTTCTCAATGCTGGTGTTGAGGAGAACGGAATCAGGCCTGTCCCATTGGAGAGGCGGACAGAAACGGCATATAACAACTTATTCACAGTCTTCTTTACAGACCTTCTCTGTGTTTTGCCGTAAGTTGGTTCCAAACCCCGCAGTCAGCTTAAATGTGCTCAATCAGGATAGCCTGCCAACCGGTGCACTGGGGACAGCCGTGTATGGGCTAAAACTTCGCGATGTGTCTCTAATAATAATTTTCTTCAACATACTCACATGCATCCCTCCTGCTTTCATCAGCATCGGGGGTATGAACACGGGAATGCGCCAGATGATTCAGGCGCGATACTCATTTGGGTGAGTGGTGTATTTTGTCTTTCTCCATCCGTTGAGACTTGTCGCTGATATAAAGGGACCTAAATTTAGGGCCTTTTTCGTAATGATACCTATCCTCTTCAACGCCGGAACAGTGACTGGTTTCACACTCGTTGGATCCATTGTCAGTGGACAGGCCATTGCAGCAATCAATGAAGATGCACATATCAGCGTGAGTCTCGGCATTGTGATCGTTTGTATACTGAGCTTTGTTACGGCCTTCTTGGGATACCGCGCTATTCATATTTGGCAGCGGTGGCAATGGATACCAAACTTGATCGCTATTGTCATTGCGTTGGGTTGCGGAGGCAAGCACCTTGCCAACCAGGCTGAAGCAGGCCCGGCCACGGTCAAAGGTGTCATTGGGTATGGCAGCTTAATGGCTGGATACTTCATGACTTTTGGTGGTACGGCTTCAGACTTTACCATTTATCACAACCCAGATGTTTCCAAGTGAGTAATTTTGCGGAAGATGCCCGATGCCCGCTTGAACTCCGCTATGCTGACAAATTTGCAGGTGGAAGATCTTTACCTATGTGTATTTGGGTCTCTTGACGCCTTCAACACCTCTCCTCATCCTCGGGGCAGCAATAGGGGGCGCTATACCAAATGTTGAGTCTTGGCAAACAGCGTGGGACTCGTATGGAATTGGTGGTGTCTTGGCAGAAATGCTTCGGCCAGCAGGTGGCTTCGGAAAGTTCGTTCTCGTAATTCTGGCGTTGAGCGTCATCGGAAATACGGCTTTGTCGAATTACTCTGTTGGCCTAAACTTGCAAATGCTTCTTCCAGTCTTTGCAAAGGTCCCCCGAGTCGTTTTTATCATCATCACGATGGCCATAATGATCCCCATGGCCATCTATGCTGCCAATGAATGGGCAACTTCGCTTGAAAACTTTCTGGCCCTGATTGGGTATTGGGCAGGGTGTTTTGACGCGGTCGTCATGGAAGAGCTCGTGGTCTTTCGCAGAATGGACTATACAACATACGACCCTCGAATTTGGAACAAATGGCGACGCCTTCCTCCAGGGTTTGCTGCAATCGGGGCCTCGCTCATTAGCCTTGCGCTGGTGGTGCCCGCTATGGATACAACATGGTATTCCGGTCCCATCGGTGCTAGGATTGGTGATCTCGGGTTCGAATCGGCATTCGTCGTTACAGCTATCGCGTACTACCCGTTGCGTCTTTTGGAGATTAAGTGGGCGGGTCGTGTTTGATGGCGTTTCGATATCGGATCGGTGATATTATTCGCATGAGGCTGATCCTGGACGGAATTGGGTGCGAAGCGGCCGTGAAATGGGCGATAAAGATCTTTGATCAGGGTCATCGAGGCATTGATGTAAGGTTGGGCCACATTGCATGTTCGAGGCACTCGGCGATGTGCGAAGCACAATTCGTTGGCAAGGAAATAAGCGATAGGGTCCGATGAATTTTCACAAGTGAGCAGGTGCGGGAGATCAAGATATTTATAAAAACGGTCCCCGACACTAGGTATGCAGCTTCCCACATAAGACAACGTCCTCGCCAAAGGGATGCCATGACACATCCGATAGCCTTGCAGCCGAAATGGGAGTTCCAGCGGAGTCTTCAAGGCGATCTGGAGATACAACGACGCCCCCTTTGCCGAGCCAAGTGGGCGCAATCGTCACTATGACGGAGTCAATTAGGGCGTGGTACTTTGGGTCAAGCAAAGAGTTTATGATCTGGCCACCCCCCTCGACCATGACGCTCGACAAGCCCTCCTGAAGCAATACGTCGAATACGGTGTGCCAATCAAACCGCATTCTCCCATCGGGACTATTAGATGTGGCTGGTACCGATATATACTTTCCGCCATGTTGTTCGAGAAGGGCCACGCTCGCGGCAGGCAAAAACTGTGCCTCCACCCCGGTCAGGACGAAGGGGGCTAGCCCATTGCCCATTTGGGAAACTTCAAGGACCTTATCCGAGGAAGAAGGAGTCCAGCGAAGATGGGGATCAATAATGATGGGACGGGGCTGGCTTGCAGCGCCGGCGATGCGGCAGTTGAGAGCAGGCGAATCGGCTAGGAGGGTGGATACCCCAATGAGAATGGCGGCATGGCGTGAGCGGAGATAGTGGGTCATAGCTTTTGACCCGGGCCCAGAGAGCCGGGTCCTGACACCAGGAGCCAGGGATAGTGATGAGTCAAGCGACGTTGCAAAGGTGAGCGTGACAAAAGGTTGAGACGACGAGTTTGGTGGGTGTGACGATGGTAAACGAGGCTCGAGAAGAGCGGCCGATTCGGCAGCGAAAGTAAGAGTTTCAGCCATGTTTGTGGAGGGCAGGCGGAAAGGGAAGTTCCGCGAGGAAAGAAGCAGGTGAGAGGAGGATACGTGACTGTTGTTGATGCAAATGCGTGGTTCCTGGATGAGCGCTGATCTCCTATATGACTGGTCAAGAGAGGTTCGTACCGGCGTTGAAGGAGATGCCGGCGGCAACCAGGCTTAGGCGGCCACGTCCGGTTGAGCAACGACAGCGCAAGCGAAACTGGCGAAGCGGGCCTTTTGCAGCGGGAGAGGGTATTCCGTAACAACTAGCAGGAAACCAATGCAGGTCTAAGGGCTGAGGGCTTGGGGTGGCTGGCACTTAGGCTGAGATGTCTTGTCCGCGGTATTGTGAAAAAGGCAGCTCCGGTGTTGGCGGTCCTGAGATTGGAGAAAAAGGTCGGTGGTGCGGATTAGTGGATGGGAAACCGAATGTGATACTGAATTGCCATTGCCGAATTTTGTTGGCCGCAGTTGTGTTAGAGGGGCAGGCGGGGCACTGGCTGTTTTGGTAGGTGCAGCCCCACTAGAAAGTCTCCACAGCTGAATGCCGAAATCCTTCCTTGCCAAGCACCCTTCAACCTGCTACCCTTGTTAGTAGCCATGGGATGGGAAGAAAGCCGCCACAACACACTCCTCCACATTTGTATGCCCACATCGCCTATAGTTCCCAAGGCAAATAGAAAAGAGTCGATATGATCTAACTTTCTGAGGGGCGCTTGGGACGTCACTGCATTGTCCTAATTCGCCATGACAGATGTTTCCGTTACGTCTTTAGCATTGAGGCCGTTCAACTTCTCCCCTGTCAACACTTCCGCGGTCGTATCGAGTGCCAACGCAGCGCTAGCAGACGTTCCCTAATGTAGCCTTTTGCTGCAGCATCCTCCGTTCTTTGCCAAGCGAGCGCATTTCCCGCCAAAGCAGTTTTGTGCCCAACGCCAGGAATCTATCTTGAGGCCTATCATACCCGCCGTATATTGCAACCCCTCGATATACCCCGGTTCGCGACTGGGATCGGGCCCTACCTCGTACAAATTGAAACCCAACCTTTCAACTTCTGACTCGTACGCAACTGTATCTAGCGTCTCTCTCTTAAATTTTTCAATTGAAGCCCACCTTCATTCGCCATTTTCCACACCACGCCGTAATCCTTATGCGTGGTCACGACTAAAACGACATCCGCCTTGCCAGGATAGGCATGCTGCCTCCAGTGGCACTAGTGTATTGAACTATGACGACAGACTATAAGCCATGTTTTGGACATGTCTAGTTTGCTGTGGAGGTTCCTTGTCCGTTACATCATGATGTATGAGGTTGAGTCGAACAACCTCGCTACCCCTACGTGGCTAGGCCCCTCTATTATCCCTATGAGCCATCATATCACGGCATCCATTGGGCTTCTTCTCCACCTCGTTAGCATTACCGTATGCATAAAGCTCGCTGACCACCGGAAGTTCGCCCTAAGAGCGGGTCTGAGCCTTCTGACTGGACGGCGTACCTTGTCTGCAGCTTTAAGCAGGATTTCTCTCTTGGTATGAAGCACACGATGGCGGGAGAATTTTTTGCCTTGTTGCCTAAGAAAAGTCCGATTGCAATACCGAGGGGGTATACCTTTTGTTATGTTCGTGAATTTGAGCACTGTGAGCCGGCTCTTCCGAAAGTAAGGCGAGAGAGCGGATATACAAATACCAGATTGAGAAATTGACGACTCCTTATCCCCGGAACCCGCCAACCCCCACTGTGTCGGCAATGACGACCTTTGGGTTCCAATCAAAGATTATTACTACTTGGTCTGGTCCCGCGAGAAGGGGGCCTGAACCTTTTGAACTCGTGTTCTTCGATATCCTGAGTCTGCTCAACTTTGAATGATGCTACGAAGCATTTACAGAATGAATTGTTTTCTCAAGGCTGGGGATTACTTGGGGTAGGCTCGTAAAAGTGTTATGTGGCTGGCCTCTCTCGCCGCCTCACCGGCAAAATCCTGCTTTGTGCCTGCAGGCCGGCATCCAAAGCACGGGAATTAAAAGATTGGAGACAGACAGTGGGGAACGGGAAGCAAGATTGCCCTAAACTTGATTTCCTGCCTCAGGGGACGGGAAGTTTCTTTTATTAGCTTGGGCTAACCGCTCCGCTACATCGATCCGATAGGATCTAGGCGACAGCCGGACCGTTGTAATCGGCACCGCGCGTATGCACGCTTCGAGGCTTGCATGAGCCCCGAGGTCTGATCTCGTAACCCGAGGGCATGCTCAAAGTACACGACGGTACCGAGTGCCAAGTCTCAGTTCGCCGACGTCAGTCGCGCAGCGGCCTGCAAACTTTATATCGCGATCGGCAGCCCGAGTACTCATACGCACAGCTTGCGCATGACCCTTTCTTCGGAACAGATGCAAAAAAAAAAAAGACAGGAAAAAAATACAGAAAAGAAATACAAGGGGAATGAGCAGAAGCACCTTGGTTAGCTTTTGACCATGCCCGGTGAGTTTTGGGCGTTGCGCAACACAAAACGCGATGGAACGCGAGCCCTTGTTAGTTGAGTTAGCTGGGGTTGGAGCTGATGTGTGCCGTTGTAGCCCTGGGGGTCTAGCCCACGAGACTGGCTGAGGCCTTGCCTGTTTGGAGATGCCGGTCAGACCGTAATTAGGAGACACGGCATTTGGTCAGCAATCACTGTCAAATATTCAAAACTTGGTTATTTGGCATGAATGGACATTCCTGCTTCCTCTTCACCAAAAACGGTAACTGCATCCATATCTGAGTATGTTATACTATCAGTTTTCCAATCTACTGACATATATCAGCACCACGTGGAACCATGTTAAGGCGACTTTGAAATCTTCCTGCTGAACAAGGGGTTCCCATCATTGTCGAACTCGGCCCATTGAAAAAAGCCACAACTCTCCCGGTTTGGGTCAGTGCTTGCGTCACACATCCAAAAGTATCTGCCAAAGTTCTCCTTCTTTCTTTGTACAACACGCAATACACATGGATCCTTACACATACATTTCAAAGTGTGCTTGGGATGCATGTTTGCGCGGTAGTCTCGGTATGTAATGTTTATTCGTGCGGTTCCCGCAATGGGATGTGGGTCGATCGACGCGGCAGCTGAAATACAATGCTTCCACTCCTCCTGCATCTCCGCGTGCATCACGAGGAGGGAGTTATGGGGCAGATGGATGGATATTTGACCCTCGGCATCTGGTTCTTCCGCTGATTTTTGCTCGCTGTCCTTCGGCACTATTCTGCGGACTCGAAACTCACGAGCAACGCCGAGTGACAGCGAACCAATAATGGGTCGAGGCCCGAGATAGGTCAGTCGGTCGCTGTGCCATCCCACGCTTTCTTGGGGCCCATTGTAGCAATTGACAAAAGCTGCATTGGGGACCCACGGGTCTGGTGGTTGATATTGCAGCTTTCTGCCGCCGGGGTATCGGGTCTCTATCCGTTTCTGAACCTCTGCGTTCACTGCTTCTTGCACTTTGGGTTTGATCTTTGCCAACTGCGGTGTGAGTCGACGAACATCCTACAGAATACTAATCAGGCATGGCCAACAGCATCCTTTTACTTATCAAGCTTACCGTTAGCTTGCTGCCATTGTAGTTGTATTCCGTCTTTTGACGTATGATTTCATCGTAGCTCTCGACATAGAAACTAGACGTATGTGGACTGGAGACGACATTATCAAACATCTGAAAGGTGATTTTTTCGAAGGACTTTGACTCCTCCAACAACTCCTTCAAAACTTCATTTGCATCATCAGGGGAGAGGAAATTGTGGAAAATGGTACACGGCGTATGCTCTGCGACATCTTCGGGATCGTAAAGATGCAGCGTGCTACCCCTCTTTGCTTTGAGCTTCTTCTTGACCGGGGAGGCGGGGTCCTTGGGTTTAGTGTACTGTCTTAGCGATTGCTGATATCCGATAACTTTCCCGCCCTTCTTTGATTGCGAGGGGAGTTTAAGGGAGGCCGATGCTTCAGAGACGGAGCCATCGTGGGCAAGAAGAATGTCAAGGAGTACCTCCTGGTCAAGGTCAGGATGGAGCGAGGCGAGGAGGGCTAACTTGAACTCGGTTGGCTCCTCAGGATCTTCATTGTCTGTTGGGTCAGAACTCGACTTGCGCTTAGGACGCGTCAAGAAGGCCTTCATGATATCAATTCCAAGAATTCATCGTCCCTTGTGCAAGCGACGAAAAAAAAAACACTACGGCAGCGCTTAGTGACAAATCTGCAGGCAACCTTCGTCGCTGCTTATGAATTCGACACGAAGGGCGCGTGGTGGCGTCGGCCTTTGTCAGCACAGACACGCGAAGTCACATGACCAGAAACAAAATAGACCCGCTAAGTGCATTAGGAGGCGATGACGCACATCGCGTGACGGCTAGTTGCAAACGGGCGACACCCCGCGGCTTAGCCCCATTACCGAGGCACATGATAGTGAGAGCTCCAAGCCGCCCAAACTTGTTCAGCCAAGGCAAATCATGTCGGATCGCAGCTCTGCCATATCATAACAAGTTTTTAGTCGACGCGCTGGCCTCTGGCGCCTTCTCCTCGGCACAATGGCTGCAATGCTTGAGTTCCGTACCACTGGGTTCAACCCCTACGCCGTCAAGTACTCTCCGTACTACGACTCTCGCATCGCCGTTGCATCCTCGGCCAACTTTGGCATCGTGGGCAACGGCCGCGTGTTTGCCCTGGGCTTGACGGCTCAAGGTGTTCAGGTCGAGAAGACGTATGCGCAATCCTCTTTTGGGCTTGGGTGCCTGTGCTGTCAAGTAAATACGATGATCCGAAACTGATTGTGTGCACCTCTTGTAGCTTCGATACCAACGATGCCCTCTACGATCTGGCCTGGTCAGAGATCAACGAGAACCAGATGGTAGTCGCCTGTGGGGATGGATCATTAAAACTATTCGACCTCGGCGTTGACGATTTCCCGGTCATGAATTTCCACGAGCACAAGAGGGAAGCCTTCTCCGTTGCTTGGAACCCAATCAACAAGGATACATTTTTGTCGAGCTCATGGGACGGCACAGTCAAAATTGTCAGTTGAGCTACTGGGTTCTGGCTACTCCAAGTGCTAACGATAACCAGTGGTCACCTACACGAAATCATTCTCTCAAAACTCTCCCGATTGGAAACTGCACCTACAGCACGTCTTTCTGCCCCTCCAACCCCGCCCTTATTTCAGCCGTGTCCTCCGACTCCCACCTCCGAATCTTCGATCTTCGAACACCGTCCTCGGCCAAGTACCACCTCACCACCAGCATCCCAGTGCATGCGCCGGGCCCCGCCCCTGCACCTCTTCCAGGCGGCCCTATCTCGAATGCGCCGGCCGAGATCCTCACCCATGATTGGAACAAGTACAGGGAAACCACGATTGCCACGGGCGGCGTTGATAGAGTCCTGCGCGTCTTTGACATTCGAAACCCGGGCGGCGGCCCACTGTCCGTCATGCCCGGCCATGAATACGCGGTTCGTAGATTGGCATGGAGCCCTCACAAAAGTGACACATTGATTAGTGCAAGCTATGACATGACGGTCCGTGTCTGGACGGATGGCTCTGCAGCTCAGAACCCATCTCCGATGCCCACTATTGGCACCCAGCTGGGCATCATGAACCGCCATACAGAGTTCGTTACTGGGGTGGACTGGTGTCTATTCGGCATGGGTGGCTGGGTGGCCACGGTAGGCTGGGATGAAAGAGTTCTGCTCTGGGACGCCAATATGCTCATGGGCTCACAAATGATGTAAACGCTTGGCAGTAGCATGTTAAAGGGACTCTCTTTCGGCGTTGAAACCGGGGTTTCTTGGGTATTTGTAACGATTTGGCGTTTGGAGTGCTTCTACCGAAGCAGTCGCTGACGTGCTGAACCAAATTCCTCCTCCTCCCTTCCAAAAAAGAAAAAAAGATCCGCCTGGGGATCAAATGAAATTATGGCCAGCACAATCAGAGGCTGGTTTTGTTGCTGTTTTGGCTTTGTTTTGATCACCCGGGCTTTGGCATTTGATACCATAATATCCCAAGCACATGCACGGATAGAATAACCCTTTCAGGGCGTATTATAAGCTTGGAACACAAACCACAAAGAGTGAGAAATAAGAAATCATAGTATCAAATCATGGTTCTAAAGTAGAGTGTCGTGGATGTTGGCCACATGGAGATAACGTCGTGCTCATACTAATTACATGCCGTGTACACCCCCCCGTTTTAGTCTTATCTTACACGCCTATACCATACAAGAATGCCCAGTATAAGTACAATTACCATGAGGTAATAAGTAGAAATCGAAGTAATTCGTCATTACATGTTAGTGTCGTAGAGAGTGAGTGAGTGTTGGTGCTTGTTGTCGCGTGGCGATAATGATCATGGCCGAGTTGTCAATGCCCTCAAAAGCTGGCCTTGCCCCCGTCATCGCGGCGACCGCTACGGCCGCCGCGGCCATTTCCGCGACCCCCGTATCCGCCACGACCTCCATCGTCGCGAACAATGTTTCTTCGCATCATATCAAACCTGTCCCCAGAATCTTGGGAACGTGACCCCCGACCACCCCTTCGGTTATCGCGCCTATCATCCCGTCTATCATCATCGAAGCGAGGTCGAGAGACGTTGTCTGAAATGTTCATTCCAGGGGCACGGTTCAGGCCCATAAGAGTTACCCATCTTTGTGAGACAGAAGGGGGCTCTTGCCAGCCCCAACCGGCAACGGCCCACTCATTGACATCTTCAGCGAGCTCTATCTTGTCTGTCGCGGTACCAAACATCGAGGTATATGTGTTAACCAACATACCACGAGGAATAACACCGAAGAGGCCCTTCAACTCGTCATGAGTAGGAGTGGTTTCGCCGTTCGCTGCGTCAACTTCGGAAGTCTCCAGAGTGCTGTTCTGTGTGATTGGAAGCCCCTTCAACATCTTTCTAGCAACAGGAATAGATGCGTGGGGAATGATGAGCCAGCCCTCACCCTCCTTGCCTTGACGACCAGTTCGTCCCAGGCGGTGAATGTATGACTCTCGGTCTCTGGGAGTGTCGATTTGAATAACATGGGTGACGTCGGGGAAATCCATGCCTCGAGCAGTCACATCAGATGACAAAAGGATACCAGCCTTAGCCGAGCGGAACATGTCGGCGGCCTTTTGTCGCTGTCTTTGCGTCAGCTTTGACTGCAAGACGTAGGAGGGCAGGCCAGAGCCCCGGGGGAGGTTTCGGTCGCGCTGGTATGCCAGTTCACCAGCGAGCTCAACGAGAGATGTAGTGTTCAGGTACACAATGGCCTTGAAGGGCCTGCTGTTGGGATCCGACTTGGCTTTGGCAACCTCGCGATCAATTAGTTCGAACAACGATGGGAAAACGTTGGTCCAATTGCGGACAGGAGCGATATTCTGCGGGACCTTGTCGTGGGTGAGGGACTCATTCTCAGGAATAGTCTGGACAAACTCAAAGTCTTCAGGGCGAACCATGGTGCGGGCAAGGCGGATGACGTTATCGGGGATGGTTGCTGAAACTAACATGGTCTGGCGAACTTTCTCAGAAGGCTTGGGCAGTGCTTCGGTGATCTCATTCAACTCCTTCTCGAATCCAACATCAAGCATGCGATCGGCTTCATCCAGAACGAGGGCGGCCAGGTTTGGTGCGGCGATGCCGCTTCGAGGGTCCTGCAAAAGATCATTCAGTCGGCCAGGAGTCGCAACCAGCAGGTGGCAGCCCTCTCGCCGGGTCCTGCTAAGCATAGCACGCTTATCAGTGCCTCCGACAGCACACTGGACGACAAGACCGGTGTTCTTGGTGATGCGACGAGCCTCTACGGCAATCTGCTCAGCAAGCTCTCGGGTGGGAGACAGAATAATTCCACGGATATCATCAGATCGAGCATCGTATTTGGAGCCCCTGCGGGCCAGAGCCGGGTCTTCGGTGATCATCCTTTGAAGGAGGGGAAGAAGGAAAGCAATGGTCTTTCCGGTACCGGTCTTGGCTTGGGCAACACTGGACTGGTTAGATAATCGAATGTGCAAATTCGGGAACAGTATGCTTACATGTCAGTGCCCTTCAGCGCCGGAGTGATAGTTTTTGCTTGGACAGGCGTCATTTCCTTGTAGCCCATACCCTGGGTAATGGCACTGAGAAGATTGGAGTGAATGTCCGTCAAGTCGGCAAACTTGAGGGTCTCGTCCTTGACTGCGGCATCCTCAGAAATCGCAGAAGCCGTCTCAGTGCTGTAAGCCCGGGAAAGAGATGCGAGTCTGTTCAGAGGAGTGACGGCAGAGAACACGGGAGCCACTTGGCGTCCAACAATGGGAAAGGTAGTTCGGGTTTGAGAGAGGATCGAGACAGCTGTTGCCGACCTGGCTGCAGTAGCACAGCGGCGAAGGCTGTTTCTAAACATTGTGATGAAAAAAAAAAGTTCCTCTTGTTTCCAACTACAAAATATTGCACTTGTGAAATAAAAGAGAAAAGGCAGAAGTGGCAATGCGCTGGAGAAGGAGAAAAAAAAGTCTGGCAATCCAATGTTGCGCCGCTAGCAAATTGGGACAGAGGTGATTTTTTTTCAGTCTAGACCACATAGAAGTCCAAGTGCCAGTCCCTCGCCCTATCTTATCGCACATGTGGGGTGCTATTACCAGGACTTGCGCCGGTCCCAATTAGTCACGTGGCGCCACCAACGGTACAGCACCTCGTGTTGATGCGTCCCCCGGGGCGGAAGATTGTTGCACTAAATCTCTCCAAGGCCAAACACGGAGCAAACCGAAGTCAGATGGTTTCAGGATAATAATGATTGTTGCTCGTCAATTCGTATAGCTATACAAGGCTAGATTCATTCACATGAAGATTTGTATCTATATCTCTATTATTTCCATCCAAAACCAAAATGAAACCATGTCGTCATTAAGCATCACACATTGCCATTTCTAGCCCCAACAATCGAGAGCCCCTCGCCAACCCCATCCGAGATACCCTGCGCAACTCCGTCGACAGTCCATATCACCGCCTCCAGGAGCGCATGGCCGACTCTACCATCGTTCATCTGGCACATCGTCTCGGTGAGGGAGGCACTCTGCTTCCCTATCGAGTTGACAATGTCTAGACTATGGCCGACTACTGTCTCGGACACTTTGTACTTTCGTTCCATTCGTGCTGCATACCTAAGCAGGTACATCAAGTATGGCATGAGGAAGCTGAGCACGAAAATCACATTGACCACCGTCATTTGCACTCCGCGGTGAAGGATGGACCTCGGCTGGTTCGGCGCTGGCAGGGACGCGCGAGTAACTCCAGTTTGGGCCACGGAAAAGCTGGATTGAGTGACATCCTCAGGCAGTGCAGATTGGATGCGCCTCAATTCACAGGCATCGAGGTCTTGGGGCAGTGCTTTAAGAAGATACGTGACCCCATCGATGAAGGCCTTGCGCTCGAACAGCACGTCTTCCTCTGCTACTGCTGGCTTGCCTCCGTCAATGGAGATGTTGACAAGGCTGGTACCTATAGCAAATAGTGATTAGCTGGGCTGCAATTGCTGATCGGTATAGTGCGTGTGAACCATGCCTTGTCTTGCAAACTTCCAGTGTACGCCTGAGGCAGCCCGAGTAGCCTGTTCATCTTCTGCGACTTCGGAATAGAGAACTCTGCTCATCGGCCGAGGGGATATCGCCTTAGAATCGGATCCAGACGGGCCATCGTCTGGTTCTAGTATTTCCGTGACGATGGGCTCTCGAGTCAGGCCCGAGACATCTGCCTCAGAGTACGGCCGCGGCTTTGTTTCTGAGACGAGCACGCCGTGTCGCAAGGTATGGAAGCTGATGCTACGGCGAAGGAACCGGATAGGTCCCATGCCGGACTGGAGCGATGCAGGAAGCATGGCCACAACATTTGAGATCCTGCTGTCGGCGAAATAATCGACCTTGGTCCCATCAAAGGGTTGACCAAAGCGTTTGCGTGCGAAAGACATTGTTTCTGTAGCGCGAGAGGTGTCGCAGTGCTAGGCTGGTTCTTAATCGGCGGGTAGGATGACTCAAAGTCTTTCTAACGCTCCCACAGCCAGATCATGATGTGAAGTCAAAGCGGCGGGATGATAAGCATGTGAAAAGCCCGATCAATGGGAGAGGCGATGATGGTCAAGTTCAAGGCCAAAGCCAAGGTATGTCGAAATGCAATCACAAGAACAAATCCAAGGCCCTGGTGATTGATGTGTGAGATAAGTTTGTATGGACCAGGGGGGAAAGGGTCCAGGCACGCAATTATCGGCTTGCCTTATCTACTACTTCTCCTTTCCCGGTCCCGGCCCAGTGCCACCGCCAGCCACCATAAAACGCTTCTTGTGAGGGCGCCGCGCCCCCGGGATTGACATGTGAAAGCCGCCCTAAGGGAAAAAAAACTTGTTGGGCCGCCGAACCCTGCACCGGTCTTCCATGATAAGCGTCAATCTCCCCAATGAGATCTGGGCGGGTGGAGCAGATCCATCTCGAAAATCACACCTCCGCGTCCAACGTGCCTCTCACCCGTTGCATTCGCGTTGTTGTCTGCATAATCAAAAACACAGAGGCACCGCAGGTAGCGTTGCAGCAAGCCAAAAATTCACCGTTTCATTCATTCCTCGAGACTAATGACTAACGCCCCAGTCCAGACCATTCGCCGTGCGCCAAACAGATATGCTAATAAACTCGCCCCATCTATACCAACCAATGTGCAATCTGCCATTAATGATGCCATCTTTGCTGCAGCATGCAGTTAATCCACTCAATCATGTTCCAGTATGCCCTGCTTCCTTGTCGTATAAAATCCCTTTTTTTGTAAAGCATTACATCATGTCTCGACTCATCTCATACGACCATCCTCCCTCCCTCCTCATCTTATCACGAGCCGCGATATCCTTGCGGATGTCTTCCTCCGTCAGGCGATCAGCACCACTCCAGTTGGCACTCGAGGTTCGAGCACGAAATTTGTGAAACTTCTCCTTGCCCCTGTTAAAGACCTCCTCCATGTTCAACGGGGCTGGAGGACCAAAGATGGCTGCAGGATCCATTGTTTCCTGTCGCATGAGAGCTCTGCGAAGATCAGGCGAATCTGCCCAGGCAGCAACAGTCATGCCGTTGGTCTCGTCATCATCGTCATCCTCGTCATCAGTATCAATCTCGGGCAGCTCAATCAGTTCACCATTCTGGAACCGAGGCGAAGATCGAAGAGCTGACTTTGGGGGGGGCTTGACAGCACCAGGACGTGCTGGTGTCTTGTACGACTGTCCCACAGAATTAGGCGCGAATGGAATGGCACCCTTAGAGATTTGTGCCATATCCAGAGGGTGAGCCGCCTTCGTCTGGCTCGTGTGTTGAGCAGTAACAGTAGCCTTGAAGAGATCCCGTGAAGCGCTTTGGGGAACGTTGGAGTAGCCATTCTGGAAAATAGATTTCGCCTGCAGGTCCTAGTCACAGTTAGTTCTGGGTTCCCATAGGACCCAAGTATGTGGAGGTTTTGATAACGCACCTTCTTGAAGCTAGCAGATGGACGGACAGGCGGGCCCTTGATATTAGGTGGGTGGTCCATATCCAACTCATCGGCAAATTCATCGCTCGTTCGGCGACGCTTGGCATCCTTGGCCTGGTATTGCGGGCCACCATACGAAGGAGCGTGTCGTGCCTGGCTTGCCTCACCATTGTCTGGACCAAGCGGTCGCTTGGACTTCGCGGTCGATAGAAGAGCATTCACCGGCCGTCCAAGATCTTCCTGGGATCTGAAGATACCAGAATTCAAACGTGATGGAGGTCGAGGTTGAATATCTTCTCGCTGAGAGGTCCCCGTTTGAGTGTGGTCAGGAGGGCCATTTGGCTGGGATCTCACGGCTGGAGGAGGCGCTCGGGTCTGCTTGGCCTTCTCGATAGCTGCCTGCCTCTGCGAGTTCTTTTTAGCCTCGGCTTGCTCGCGCTCCTTCTGCTTTTGTTTCTCCGTCTCTTGACGACGCTGTTGTTCTTGCTTTCTTTGTTCCTCCTGAGCTGCTGCCCTTTTTCGCTCTAATTCGGCCTTTGCATCACGTCGTCGCTGTGCTTCACGCTCGTCTTGCTCTTTCTTCTTGGCAGCCATATCCAAAGCCTTAGGGCGACCCGTGCTGGATGAAACAGAGCTCTTCAAGCTTTGCGCAGAAGGCTTCGTCTGCAAGGATGCTTTGCTTGCCTTGCTTAGTTGTTGCGACTGCGAGCCAGTATCCTGAAAGCTGGTCGACATTGTGCTGCTACCAGGGTGGAATTGAGAATGCTGAGAGCCTGTGTTCACCCTGATAACAGTTGGAGTTGGCTTGGATTTCGCCTGCGTCTCCTTTCCAGGCTTTACTGGCCTTCTGGTCTCCTTGTTTCGGATATTTGGGCCAGGTCCAACAGAACGAGATGCAGACGGCGGGATTGTAGCAGGAGCATCAAACATCTCAATATCAAGATCTGCCGACTTGGAGATGATGTGTTGAGCCTTGCCCTTTCGAGGGCTGGCTCTGGTTGGCTTCGGTGTTTCCTTGGGAACTGGATTTTCCATGTCCTTTTTGGAAGCAACTTGTTTTTCCATCGCGGCCACTCTCTGCTGTTCCTTGCTAAATGTTCGGACTTTTTCCCTTTCCTTCTCTCTTGCCTTCTCAAGTTTGTCCATTTGCTCTGCCATGAGCATGGCTTCTCGTTCCCGGCGCTTCTCTTCTTTCTCGCGCTCCGCCGACGCCCTCGTACGCTTCGCCACAGGACGGGTTGGGCTCGCATCTCGCCGAAGTGTGGGACTTTCTGGCTCCACTCGGTGGGATTCCATGCTTCCTTTTGGTTTACTAGAATCCGAAGTGCTGGCATATGTATCAAGTCGGGTAGTGGAAGGCGACAGGATAGATGACTTTCCCTCCGCACTGATTGCAGCGCTGCTAGCAAGAAGGCCTTTGGAGGTCTTCAGAATAGAAGAGAGTTTGTTCTTGACCTGCTTCAGTGGGCTATCACGGAGATTTCGGGATGGTGACTTGTTGAGTATCGGGGCGCGATCGGCCTCCTGGGTAGCCATGGATGTAATGGGAACAGAAACGACCGTCTTCAGAGGGCTCCCCTCCCGGTACTCAGAAGCAGCAGGAATAACTGAAACAGACGCAGATTTACCGTGTCCGATAGTAGCAGGCTGCTGAGACATGGTCTTCTGAGCTTTGCTCGCTCCATCGATCCCTATAGCCGCATCCTTGTCATAGATCCCTTCCATAACATCAGTTGAGTGGCTTTTGGAAAGAACCGGGCGTTCAGGCTCAGAGGGTTCCACGGGAGGGGGATCAATCCAATCGTCATCTTCTTCAGGGAAGGCGCCAGGTGTTGCCGCTGTAGGTTCTTGCTTCCTTGGGGATGGTGATCTCGGTTCTTGGACTGCCTGAGCAGCAGCGGACACATGTTGCGATGAAAGGTTGTGGAATGACTTAGACATCCTGTTGCCATTTGGCTGTGACTTTCCAAGCATGCTGATCTGGTACTGCAGTTTCTCAGTATAAGTCTTGTTGTGATTTGCGGCGACCTCTGTTGCACGTTGCGAGTCTTGAACAGGGGCTGTGGTGAGATCGTCCACATCCATTTCATCCCTGTCCTCGTCATCCGATGTATCATGTCTTGTATGATTTCCAAGACTCTTGCCTCCAGTATGTCTACCGTAGTAACTCGTCCTGTTATGATCGAGATGACTTGTACGAGATGCCCTAGCTTTACCGGCTGTGAGAGGCTCTCTGGCTGGCAACGACGCAAAATTGAGGCTACCCTTTCGTACCGGAGGCCGGATCGGGCTGGAAGTGACAGACGGGGATCGAGCGGCTTCGGGAGACGGATGGTCTGGCTGAGTTTCGATCTGCTCTGGCTCCGGCTCCTGGACCTCTGCCGCTTCTTCTTCTTGTTGTTCTTGTTCTTCTTCTTCGTCGTCAACCTTGTGGGTGTCAGGCGAATTCTTGGTTGGGGAAGAAGGAGTGGGTGAAGTATGACGCGATGTGGGATCCGAGGCGATGGATTCTGTCATATTCGTATGCCTCTCCTCAGCAGTTTGAGGGGACGTAACTGGTGCATTCTGATCAGATGAAGCGTGTACTTCTTCGTCCTCTTTCCCAGATTGAGAGGTCTTCGCAGGTGAATCCGAAGTAATGGCACGGGTTGGGCTCTGTCTCTCTTGGGGCGACGTTGGGGGATTCAGGATACTTTGATCAACTTGGGAAACATTTTCTCCTTCAAAATCAACATCCATCGAGCCAATCTCTTGGCTCCCATAGTAGCCAGAGTCCTGGGTTGCTGGCTGGGGCAAGGTCGGCTTGGGAGAAAACACATTGCGACGGGGGGAGGATGTCTTTATAGGGCTTGGAGAGGTAGGTGGGAGTCGTGGTGATTGGTTTTGACCAAGTTGTTGTGCCATACGGTTCGCGGTACTGCTGGGTGTCGCGCCGAAAACATTCGACAGAGGCTACACGAGTTAGCACATTTGACAAGCCATTTCAGGACATGAGACTCACAACGCGAGTTTCTATAGGTTGCACCTTACGCGCTGTCCGAGGAGTCTTCCCACGGAGCTTGCCAGGCGTCTTGAAAGTCTCTGCAATGTTTCTATAGCCAAATAATCAGTCTCTGGGTTTCCTACACGAAAAATTGCATCGCGTACGTCTCATTCTCGTTGAAAATACCAGCCATGTGCTCGTTGAGCCAGTCAAACTCGTTCCGGGCAGAGTAAGTAAACTCCTCCACCTCCGAATCGGTGATCTGGAGAGCAGAGGCGCGTTCCTCCGTGACCCACGCCGCGGAGCCAACTTGGAGGCGCGGTCCTCGCATGGCCGCCATGGTGCCGAATTGGGTTTAGAAAAAAGATGCTGTCGATATTGAGGGCCAAGTTCGACAATATTAGTTAGTTGCAAATTATAAAGGCATCGAGGTGGCGCGTTGGGTTGCGGTCAGTATATTTAGAAGATTGAGATCCAATACGACTTGATGATAACACGGAGAGCTCAGGCAGGGGAAAGTGGGCGCTTAACATTCCAGGTCAATGTTTTGATTGTGTCCTAATCGGGTTAGTTTGGACCCCAGTTCGCTCATGCCCTACACTGGTCAAATCGCGTCTCAAGTCCCATCTACACGTGATGATGTCAGCAATCACGTGGAGATAAAGCTTTATCAGTCAGGAACCCCCCATTTGTTTACTTTGTGATCGCGTTCCTGGAGGGTGCTGAGCGACGCAACAAAGCACCCAGAAATCTCGCCGATGACACCTAGCTTCGACCAAAATGAGGGTGATTGAAGTGATTATTGACGTAATTTACTTTCCTTCTCCGTCAAATATCTCTATGCAACCTCCTAACCTTTTTTTATAGGGCTTCAAGTCGTACGCCGTGCGTACGGTAATTTCAGGATGGTAAATAAGCCCCCCTCGGTTGAAGTTGGCGGTGACTAAACATGTCCAGGGACGAAAGTTTCAACTCGATCACCGGCCTTAACGGTAGCGGAAAATCCAACATTCTAGATTCGATCTGCTTCGTCTTGGGAATCACCAACATGTCTACAGTTCGAGCGCAAAATCTTCAGGTACCCAGCTCTGGACAGATTTCCTCCCTACAACATACTGACCACAACGTGATAGGACCTAATCTACAAGCGCGGCCAAGCAGGCGTCACAAAGGCTAGTGTAACAATAGTGTTCGACAACAGAGATACCAAAAAGTCCCCGATCGGTTTCGAAGAGTATGCCACGATCAGTGTCACACGTCAAATTGTGCTTGGAGGCACCTCGAAATATCTTATCAATGGACACCGCGCACAACAACAAACGGTTCAGAATCTGTTCCAATCGGTTCAATTGAACATTAACAACCCCAATTTCCTCATCATGCAGGGTCGCATCACCAAGGTTTTAAATATGAAAGCGGTTGAGATCCTAGCGATGATTGAGGAAGCCGCTGGAACTAGAATGTTTGAGGATCGACGAGACAAAGCACTGAAAACTATGGCCAAGAAAGAGACCAAATTAGTGGAGCTCCGAGAGTTGCTCAAGGATGAGATCGAGCCCAAACTTGAAAAGCTACGAACAGAGAAGCGAGCATTCTTGGACTTCCAACAAACCCAAAATGATCTCGAGCGCCTCACAAGAGTTGTTGTTGCATACGACTATCTCCGTTGCCAGGAGAAATTGAAGCAATCAGCTGCCGACCTCGAAGGCAAGAAACAAAAACAGCGAGATCTCGAAGAATCTGCAGCACGTTTGAAGAATGAAATTGCCAACCTTGAAGAGGATATCAAAAGGGTACGATCTCAACGAGACAAGGAACTCAGAAAGGGTGGCAAAGCACAGGCACTAGAGGAGACTGCGAAAAAACACTCCAATGAACTTGTGAGACTCGCCACGGTTCTAGACCTCAAGAATACCAGTCTCGCGGAGGAAAAAGAGAAGAAGGCGGCAGTTGAAAAAACTGTTTCGGAGCTGGAGGCCGTTCTCGAGGAAAAAACGGCGGCGTTTGAGAACGCCAAAGCCAAGTACGATTCAGCGAAAAACGATCTCGAGCAGCAAAACAAGGACGCCGAGTCGAAGGAGGAACTTCTTCAGACACTACAGACCGGTGTCGCCTCAAAGGATGGGCAGGAAAACGGGTACCAGGGACAGCTCCAAGATGCGAAAGCTCGCGCCACCGCTGCTGCAACAGAACAAGAGCAAGCCAAAATCAAAATTTCCCACTTGGAAAAGCGTGTCAAGGAGGAGGAACCCCGGGCAAAGAAGGCCAAGGAACAAAACGCTGGCTTGCTCCGAGATCTCGATGGCTTGAAGGTGCAGGCTCAGAGGTTAGAGAAGGAACTTGGTCGAATGGGGTTTGAGCCAGGTCAAGAGGAAGAGATGTACAAGCAAGAGTCTAACCTGCAACAAACTGTTCGGAACCTCCGGCAGGAGTCTGATAAACTCAAACGGCAAGTCGCCAATATCGAGTTTAACTACGCCGACCCAGTTCCAAACTTTGACCGATCCAAAGTCAAGGGTTTGGTGGCTCAGTTGTTCACACTGGACAAGGAACATACACAAGCCGGCACGGCCTTGGAGATTTGCGCTGGTGGGCGTCTCTACAATGTCGTTGTTGACACTGAGGTGACTGGTACCCAACTTCTACAGCGAGGAAAGCTCAGAAAGCGAGTGACCATTATCCCTCTCAACAAGATCGCTGCCTTCAAAGCTTCAGCCCAAACCATTGCCACGGCGCAGAAAATTGCCCCCGGCAAGGTCGATCTCGCCCTCTCGTTGGTAGGATATGACAATGAAGTTTCTGCCGCGATGGAATACGTGTTTGGCAACACTCTCGTATGCGCCGATGCAGACACTGCCAAGAGGGTCACGTTTGATCCTAATGTCCGAATGAGAAGTATCACCCTTGAGGGTGACGCGTACGATCCATCCGGTACGCTATCTGGTGGCAGTTCGCCAAATTCAAGCGGTGTTTTGGTGACACTCCAGAAGCTCAACAGCCTTACCCGACAGCTGAGCGAGGTCGAACTTGCACTCAGGGAGCTCCAAGTCAGGATAGCAAAAGAAAAGTCCAAACTCGATCAAGCTCGTCAAATTAAGCAAGACCTGGACTTGAAGAGTCACGAGATCAAATTAGCTGAGGAGCAAATCAGTGGCAATTCTTCCTCCTCCATCATCCAAGAGGTTGAAAACATGAAAAAGACGATTAGCGAGCTGAAGGAGAGCATCACGGAGGCCAAGGAACGCCAGGTCAAAGCTACAACAGACATAAAAACCATTGAGAAAGATATGAAGGACTTCGACAACAACAAGGATGCCAAACTCGTCGAGCTACAAAAGAGCCTTGACAAACTCCGAGCGGGTCTCAGCAAAAATGCTGCAGCAGTGAAGGCCCTGCAAAAGGAGCTTCAAGGCGCTCAACTTGACTCTGAGCAGGCCGGGGTTGATTTGTCAGCCGCCCGCGAGCAGCTTCAAGAGGTCGAGGTCGGCATCAAAGCACAGCAAAAGGATATCGAAGATCTTGTCAAGCAACAGGCCAAGCTTACCGAGACGCATGACGCCGTTCAGGCCGAACTAGACGAAGAGCGTGCAAAACTTCACCTTTTCGACGACGAACTACGAGCGCTGGAGGATGCCACCCGGTCCAAGAACGCACGCATCGCTGAAGAGAGCCTTGAGATGCAGAAGCTTGGTCATCTTGTTGACAAGTTTGACAAGGAGCAGCAAGGTGCGGCAGAGAATGTTGGACACCTCGAAGAAGAGTACGAATGGATCCATGACGAAAAAGAAAAGTTCGGGCGCAGTGGTACACCTTATGATTTCCAGGGTCAAAACATTGGCGAGTGCAAGGCCACCCTGCGAAACCTCAGTGAGCGATTCCAGGGAATGAAGAAGAAGATCAACCCCAAGGTCATGAACATGATTGACAGCGTTGAGAAGAAGGAGGTCTCGCTCAAGCATATGATCAAGACTGTCATCCGCGACAAGCGGAAAATTGAGGAGACGATTGTGAGCCTGGACGACTACAAGAAAAAGGCACTCCAGGAGACATGGGAAAAAGTCAACGGCGATTTTGGTCAAATTTTCTCCGAACTCCTTCCTGGTGGCAGTTTCGCCAAACTGGATCCGCCTGAAGGGAAGACCATAAGCGATGGTCTTGAAGTCAAGGTTTGCCTGGGTAAGGTGTGGAAGCAAAGCTTGACCGAGCTGAGTGGTGGTCAAAGGTAAGGGTTCCCCTGTCAAGAAAGCCGATCAGTTTGATTCCACACGGATACTGACCAACCGAAACGCGCAGATCCCTCGTCGCACTATCGCTCATCATGGCTCTGCTCCAATTCAAACCTGCGCCCATGTATATTCTGGATGAGGTCGATGCTGCGCTGGACTTGTCTCATACGCAAAACATAGGTCGCCTTATCAAGACACGATTCAAGGGCTCGCAATTCATTGTCGTTAGTCTCAAGGACGGCATGTTCCAGAACGCCAACCGCATCTTCAGGACGAGGTTTAGCGAGGGCACCAGCGTGGTCCAGGCACTGACGCCGGCCGATATGAAATAGTAGCTACCCACAGATTTGAGGGAAGTACGAGTGTGTGCGTGCGTGCGCGCGCGCGTGTACGTGCTTGCATGAGATATGACGGAACGTTATGGCGTGTCTTTTGTACATGGCATGGGGCATGGGAGCAGGCAAAGCATGGGGTTGGGCGCGGGTCGGTTGGCGGTTTGGCAAGATAGCGATTGATGATTGATTGATGTGTAATGAATCAACATGGATCTTTTGTTTGTTTTCGTTTTATATCAATGAAGCTTGTCTCTTTTTTTTCTCTCTTTTTACCGCCCCCAAAATTGATGTCCCCACTCCAGCGTGGTAATTAATTGACTACTGTTTGATGTTGACATGCGACCCTTGCTTCAAGGCATCTATGCACATGCCGACCTCGATGTGGGATACAAGCTCTTGCCCCTCGAGACTGGTGGCTTGCGAGAACATGGGGCAGAGCTGCATGCCCAAGCAACCCGACTTTGGCGCGCTCGCGTCAACGTTGCGAAACTTCCGCAGCGCACGGTCTGGCTCCGCCTTGTGCCGGATGCCCGTTTCGGGATCAACATTGGGAAGCTTGCACCTATGTAATAAACGTTAATAGATTGCAGGGTTAATTATCTACCCATTTCTGCCGCCTTTTAACTTTGGTGGAGAAATGATTCAACGGTTTCCAGGGTATGAACCTACCTAACGGTTCGGCACGCAACGTCGAACTGGCACTCCTCCTTGGTCGACGGGTGTTTGAGATTGATGACGTTCCACGCCTCTTCCTCGTACTTTTTGCTTCCAGAGACTATAAGAGGAAAGGTCAGCCTTCGGCCCTCTTCTGGGCTAAATTAACGGGACCAATTACGCACTAACAATATTTGCCCGGAATCTGCGAGTGTCGAGCCCCTTCATCGCCTCATCCTTGAGAAGCAAGGAATCAAGGTTCTGCATGCTGGTGAGGCTAAGCATGTGGACCGGATACTGGGGCTGTTCGTTAATTACGCGGGAGGAGTTTCCAGTCAGCTGGTTGGAAAATACTTACATTGTCTTGAAAGAAGATGCTTGGTTGGTATTCCGGCGCACTCTGCGGCTCATCGCTTTGTGATACCTCCCGCCGCCTTGATGGATCCATTCTAAACAATCCCAACTTATGCTTCACTCCAAGGTACCGGGACAGCTCGGGTGGTATCTCGACTTCGAGATTGAGAGCGCGGATGACATCCTTCCAAATCTTGACGTCAGCAAATGTGTAGCCTCGATCTTTGATGTCTTGATTGGAGGGGAATGAGACAGGCAACATGAACTCCTTTTCGGGCACCGCTCGGAGACCGCGACTGATCTTTGCCGCGATCCACTGTATCAGGCCTCGCAAGCCATGGTCCATCCATGGAAACCTGAGTACGAGAAAGACATCCTCCACTCTGCCCAGCTGCCGACTTGACTTTGCCGGGTCTGGGACCCAGAGATCAACATGAACAGTTGCCAGGAGAGGAAACTGCCTCTGGGTCAGGAAGTCCCATAAGGGTTTGGTCTGTTTGCCGTCTCCGGTAGATGAGGCTTGGCCCGTGGCGGCGGCGCGCAGTTGCGCGAACATGTACAAGCGATCATGCTCGAGCCCTGTGGGCAAGACCTTGCTTCGGGCCAGCTCGATGCCCCTGCACCACTTGACAGGATAGATGTGCAGACTCTGAACCGTTGGCTGCTTGCCCGTACGGGGGCCGTGAACGGGCAAAAGCTGCTGGCGAAGGTTGGAGCGCCTCTGAGCCAGACCGAGGCGAGAGTGGGTCTGGCCTAGGGCGTCACTACGCTCGACCGGGACAGGCGGGAAGAGAATCAAGACAGGGACGAAGAAGGCAATCAAGGTCGCGACGAAAAGGACGAGCGTGATGGCGTCGAGCTGGTCCAGCAGCTCGGGTGGGAGGATGCTCGAGGCGGCGGCCCGCTGCACGAGAGTCGCGGCATCGCGCCCATGCATCGTAAGCTCGTCCTGCAGGCCCAGGCCGAATCGAGCCATGGCTGATATCAACGGCACGGCAGCGCACGCGGATCGATTGGTGAAGACGCAGGTAAAATCGATTAGAGCGTAGTGGTGGCAGGGAGACGGGATACGTGGAACCAGCCGCGGCGCGTCTCTCTATTGCACGGAACTCGCTACCGTCTCGCTTGACGCTAGGCTGACATTGTGTATTGATGGTCTGCGTTTTTCTGTCTCGGTATGCTCAGTGGTTTGCGAAAGCGAAGTGTCGTTAAGCTTCTCCCACTTCCAGCAGCCTAGCCTCAGCGCCTACTGCAGTTTATAGGGGGTTCCACTTCTTTGTTCCAACGCCCTGTCCACCCTGTCCACCCTGCCCACTCTGCTCGCCCCGTCTCCCCGTGCCCTCCCCATTGTCTGAGCGCTGCAGGGTGTGGCGCATTGGCCGTTTGGAAATCGCGTGATATGTGGCTAGTGTATGGAAGCATCTTGCACTATGTTGTGTCGTTTCATTTCCTGCTTACATATGTGAAGCAGCAGCGCATGCAATGCTGCGAGATGTTCTAGCTCGACAACAGCGTCCCACCCTGGCGCAGTTAATTACACAGGTTCAGTCCAATAAGATTTTTCCTGCAAAGTCATCATTTAGTTTACCTGATCCTCCACTTACAAGTTGGGCAGTTGCATCCAAAAGATGTGTCACCCTATGTGGTGGGGCTGTTTGCTAACTCGGTTCGTGCAAGATTTGTTTGAGGTTCTGTCAGGTACAGGGTAGTTCGGTCGCACTCTCCCGTGAACGGGGACGGACGGGGACGGGGACGGGGACGGGCAGCTGCAGCGGCCCAGTATAACCATCACTGCGAAATGTATCCACCGTTGACAACCCTTCAAATGCACGAGTGAGGCACATGCTCGGGTTGCGGTTCTTCCGTCTGTGTGTTTGCAACTGCCCTGTCAGGAAACTTATGCTGCTCTTCAAGTTGTGTGACAGGTTTGGGTGGGTAAAAATGCATGCATGTAAGTCAGAAAGAAGAAAAAAAAAAACTTGCCCAAACAAAAAAGAACCGTGCACTCCGTAGCTGGGTATGTGTATGCAGGGTAGGTAAATTTAAGGTGCTCTACAGGATAGAGATGGGGCTTGACACGAGGCACGCCATCATTAAGCAGCTCATCAAGACCATATTCCGCCTTTCACATTCCGCGCCCACAGAACACGGATCACCTGTTCCCCAGCAGAGCCCGCACTATTCTCAACTTGGCGCTTTTCGACGAGACGAGACGTCACGTAGTTGGGTACTTTTCTATACAACCCCTAGTCCTCGAGTAAGGAGACTAAATGCCACTACCGGTGACGCTTGCCCCACCCTGCCGGTCTCAGTCCAGGAGAGCGAATACGTGTCGATGTTCCCAGCGGCAGTGGGAGGCGAGAAAAGGAAAGGAAAAGGGACGAGTGTGTCCCGAAAAAAATTAGCCTCTGCTCCCATCCCGTTTTTAGGGGACGGCTCATGAACCCTGATACACGCCACAGACCGGTCTAACCTCTCGAAGGCGGTCAACTGGCTTTCCCGTTTCCCGGTCGGTTGCTCGTGGCTAGTCTGGCGCGGCTCGCTAGAGATACGTTACGTAGATGTCGGGCAACGTGTGGAACGGGTTTTGGAGGAGCCGGTGTCACTTCAGCTGAACTGGGGTAGCGTCCTTTTTAGAACAAAGTACATTGGAATGAGAAGGGAGGAGAAGAGGCATTTAAAAAAAGAAAAAGAAAAGAGTAAAAAACCAAGACAAGCCCAAAGAGCCCACACCTGCTGAAACCAGTAAGAAATCGACAATATCACCTATATCACCTACTAGTCAGTCAATTTGCAGGCTTCAGACGGCTCTTCTACTGGTTGCCCTGCCATGTCAGATGAGATTTACCACGGCATCGCAGTCGCTGTGAATTTTGTATTGCGATTGATGATTGGCGGCAATTACCCACCCGTAATACCGTCCGGGCTCAGAGAGTGATCTGCCCGCTTTGGACGACCGGCCTGGAACTGAATTATCGTAGTGCCATGTTCCTGGACGATCTGCTCAGGACGGACCCCAAAACTGCAAACCGCGTTCGATATGGGTGGTGGATGCAAGGCCGGCAATATCGGGAGGGAGTCCCGCCGCGGCGCCCGAGCCAAGTCGCAATCTGTACTCTCGTCCTGACCTCTGCCTCCCAGCCCCGCGCGGAGACACACGACAATACACAGCTACCTGCTGCACTGTTCACCGAGAGGCCAACGGCGAAAAGCCGTCCACACCACCATTTCCAAAATTTCACTGTTGTCCATCAACTACTGACTCGCATTGGTACTAGCGACGGACAAGATGCTGTAACTTATACGTGTGCCGGCGTGGCCGTCAGGTCGCTTGGATGGTGTGTAAGTGGGAGGGTGTTTGGAACAAGTCCACAGCGGGTTAAAAAAACAAAAAAAACTCGATGCTGCATGTTGGGGGTGCGTTGCGTGCGGTGTTGGTTCATGCCCGTTGCAACTTCACATGACGAGACCGCGGGCGACCAAAAATAGGTCGTTGGCGGGCGGGCTACTGTAGCTTGCCCATTGGAATCAAGCCTGGTGAGGTATGAACGTGGCGGCTCGGGCAAGGGTTTCACTCACCCGCTGCTGGGGCGGAATCTCTGTTGGTGTGAATAACTGCGACCCACACACATCCATAGCGCCCAAGTGTACCGCTCCGTTTGGACCGGCCATCCACACTCTCTCACGCATTCCTTGTGCAATGACACGCGCGCGCACCCCATCTGCAGGACAGGGCCGATACCACAGGAACACCACACTTCCGCAGCGCCTAGTGTTGGGTTGAAGACTGAACGGCCGAATCTGCGGCCAGGCGGGTGGACGGGTGGCCGTAGTGGTGCAGGGCAGATCCTGGGAAATTGAAGGATGGACGAGACAAGGCAAACCAAAGACGAGACGAAAAAAAAAGGGTTTGGTAGGCTCACATTTCTCTGGCGCTCCGTTGGCGGGGCCGGTGGACGGGATCTGTACCCCCCCTTCAACCTCGGCGAGCCTGAGCCACACTTGGCATCCTGTCCAATGAGATCCATGTGTTTTCTGGACACTTCACCAAACAGTTTTCAAGGAGAGGTTAATGTATGTTATTGGTGTCGGTCGTCAGTTGAAGACCAACGCAGTAAAGCAACTGGCCCGAGTAATCATCACCGCCGACTAAACGACGCTGCGGTGGGGCCGACGGAGATGATTCTGACCGATATGTACCGCAGGGTCCTAGCATGAGGGTAATCAATGTGCGGGTTGGTGAGGAGTAAGGCCGGTGTGATGACAGTTAGCGATATCCGGCATTCAGCTGCCCAAATGCAAGTTGCAATGACAAGGAGCTTGGGTCAAGTGACAAGGGTTGGCATGTATAATCCATCCAGGATTCAAGGGATGCCTACCCGTGGGGGAGAGGTTAGTTTCTCCTTGTGTCCCTGGCACTCTTGGGGGGAGTCTTTTTTTTTTCTTTGGTAGAGGGGAAGAGGAGACAAGTTGGAGAGGAGCCACCCCCCATCAGTGGGCGGGGAGGATAATCGTTGACCAGTTGCTTTGCATATGGCCCGAACGCCCGCATATCCGTCCTTCGTCATATATGTCGCCTTAATTCCAAACGTTGGTCAGGGCGGAGACTAGAATCAGATCAGGGGAGGGTCGAGAAAAAAAAAGGCCATGGAAGCGGCTGGACCGTCTTCTGTGCTAACACAGCTGTTAAAAAGTCATGAGGCTCTCGACCTTCACTCCCTCCTCGGTGATCGGGGTCATCGAAATCGAGTTACGTACGCACCCGTTCTCACCGGCTCTGACTTCGCCCGCATGTCCTTGCTCCACTGTGTCCACATTGACCCCTCCACCCTCAGGGCTCAAACAGAAGAGAAGGCTTCTAGACCGGTAGACCCCCGCTGAATCCTTGACCCCCGGGATGGGTTGATGCCAAGCAGGCCGTCAGATTTCCCTTTCAGGCCAGCGGCTGCATGTCGTCTTGAGCTGGCTGCTTCAACTCAGTGGTGCTGGCGGGGCGCTGGCACGCTTTTCCTCGCTCTGGGTGGCCAGGGCGCTTGTAGCCCCCATGCTTGAGTAGGCGCCGGTGCCAACCTTTAGCACCGTCCTAAAGACGCGCTGGATGGCGTTTTGCTTCCTCGTCGGACCACTTCGACGTCCATGTCCACACGACGTCAAGGCTGCAAGTCGAACTTTGTCGAGTGCCGGGGTGGGCAATGGGATACGATGCCGCTCTTCCCCTCACCCCTGGGCCCTTGCGACGTACATTAGCGGGTCGCGGCAAAGCGTGATGACGGCGACTAGATTTTCGCATTTGAACAGACATTGAGAACTGGAGATACATGGAATGGAGAATGTGGATTGGTGTTTGCTAGCGATATCTTTTGACGCACTTTTGTCAACCCTGGGCGTATAGGACGCACACCTCGGGAAACACCGCCCCTGCACGAAAAATTTCCCTCTCCCCTTCTTTCCCGCGCTCACATGGAGTGCTAGGTAGGTAACCGCGGTAAGACAAGAATACGCTTTGTGCAGCACAGCATCCGTGCCAAACATGGAGCAAAAGCAGCACATCAAATACCAAAGTAGGGAAGTGGTATTTCCAAGTCCGGAGTAGGCTAGAAACAGCTTTCTGGGGGAGAAACCGCCCTCCGCCGGGACAGCAACCGCGCTCCGGCGTCAACGCTTTGAGCGCAGCCTGACCCCTAGTGGTCTAGCACCAAGGGGATCTTCCCGGCTGTCACTGAATGCAACGCGCCTGATCGATGCCGTTCTGAGATGAGGGACTAATCAATAACATTTACTCTAGCATATGTACCTGACACAATTCCGCCAGTCACGGGCCAAGCCGCTGGTACATCCCTGAATGTCACGAGTGCGGTAGACCAGAACAGCCGCCAGATTCTTTGTTTTTACCGTACCTGGACCAATGACACAAGGTCGATGTGCCCAACTGATACCGAAAAAAAGATTCTCCATTGCTGTTGTTCAGCACAAGATTGGCTGGACGAACGACGGAGCCGCTGGGACGTTGGACCACACCCTCGCTGGCGCTTTGGGGGTCTCCATGCAGCTGCTGAACAAAGAAAGGCCTTACTCGTGAAGACATCGGCCTCACTTGAGCTACCTTGTAACAGGCCCCCCAGTGGAGTCAAGTGTTGTTGGCTGGGCGCAGCCAGGCCGTCTCGTCGGAGGAGATCAACATGGCCCGAACTTGACTTGTCATCTTGAACCCTGGAGAGGAATGCTGCGCCGTGGTACGAAACAGAAGGGGGGAACCACCAGCACAAATTCCTAGTACATCAAGATGTTGGAGAGACGAACCACATACAAGATTTTGACCCGCACAACCGCCTCGTAGTCTTTTCGATGCCGCTGACATTGTTCTAGAACTGGGTTGGAACGTGAGGTCCCCGATCCGTGTAACAAAGTGAAGTGGTGGGTGCCCTTGTTGGCACACCTTTATCAATGCTTACCCGCTCAGCTAGTGCTTGTCTTTGTTTACCAATGAGGCCTTATCCAAGGCCCATCTTCTGTGCGACTAGACACTAGATTCGATTCTGCGATGCCACGTGAGGCGAAACAAATATCAATGCACAACAGGGTGCTGGTTTTGAGCCTGCAGATGCATGCTGTAGCCACCAGGAGTTAAAGAGCGCATCACCCCTTCAGTTACAAAATGTTACGCATCGCATTGGGTTGCAGGCAGCATCTTGCCAAACGAACCAGGGCTGGCCGCGGATGCAATCGATCGCCCGTCGTCGACTCCAGGGAGGAGCTCGACACATTGCCCGACCGGAGCATTCGGGACTGGGCCCAAATCATAGCTAAACACCGGACGGGGGGCGATGCTTGCTGCAGGGTCAAGCATAGCATGGTACATAAGCTGCGTCTTCAAATCTCCAACACATCCCGTTTCTACTCTGGCCTGTGCTTCAGGTTGGCCCGAACTCTTCCTAGTGCTTAATTAAGCCCAGACCACACAAGACGGGGATTGAGGATATGGCGGATGAGCACAGCCCATATGCAGCGGCAACCGAGTCTCCGAAGTGAGGTATATGAAGTGAGGGCTCTGGTTCTGCGTAGGACCGACGAGGGACGGGACCGGAAAATTCCGTGATTTTTTTTTTCGCCTTCGGGCCTCCGTCCCCGGTAGTGCTCCGGTCCGGCCGAGTTGAAGGCCACTGAGAGGGCTGAAAACCGAGCAACACCTACTTGGCGGCCTGGTACTTTGCCGATGGCGGTGTTGGCATGCCGAGGCCCGCTCCATAGAGATTGTCAACTGTCGGGTCAAAGTCAAAAACGAAGCCATGGAGGCGCTGCGGTGCTGCTGGGTCGGGCCACGCGACGACCCACGAGAGAGAGCGCCGAGAGCGGCAACTGATCCAAGCGCCCAGGCGCCGTTTCTGTGTGGATGGTTGTCATATGTTGGGATGGACCCATTACTTGGGGCAGGTTGATCAAGGCTTTTTTTTCGAGGCGTGTTCTGGCAATTCTCAAGGGCCCCGTTTGCGGGCCCTATCAGATCGCCATCTATTCCATAATTGTGTTTCGGCCGGGGAGCCATGGACGGATGCCACACCAGGATACCCTGCCACGCCGGCGTCAAGCCTGCCACCCTGGAATCATGGGAGGGGGAGGAGGGAGGAAGAGGCGTAGTGCAAAGGACTGTACGAGGAAAGACACTAGGATAGGACCGAAGGCACAAGGATGTGTGGGTGATGGGTGCGTCGTTGTCGTGTTATGGATGGATAGAGGACGGAAGTCTCAAAAATTGTTTCCCAAGCAGGGTAGATGGAGACGAGATGGAGAGGACAAAATAAAAAGAAAGAAACGACAAGCCAGAACGAGGAGAGAAGAAGACAGTGACAACGGCATGTACCCTCAAAGTTTGCATCGACACCCCCGGCTGGACTGGCTGGTCGATGTTCCCTTTCCTCGCGCCGTCAAACGCCCCTCCCACCTGCCTCCCACCCAAAGCGTTGCATCACCGCCATGCAGCCCCTGGTCACGGCCATTACCAAGTAGCCCTTGGTGCGTTTGGTGCTTCTGCAGACACAGAGTGTGGTCGATGCCAAGCGCGGCGGCCGCGACTGTGAGATGCCAAAAACAGGCACCATGGATGAATGAGAAGTTGCTCCGACGCCACAGCGGTTTGATCCACCTGCCCCCAGGCGTTCAGCTTTCGACCACCGTCGTTTTCACTTAGGCGGCCCAGTGGCGTGGCTGTCTAGAAACGTCAAGGGGATGGATGGTCATTCGAGGGGCCAACTAACAGTTAGAGAACAAGGGATGTTTGGCGCCATCAAGTCCAGCCCTCCGGTTTCCTTTCCGCGGTCTTAAGCTCTTTCGGGACAGGTACCCTGTTGCCCAAGCTCGAAAGACACTGCAGGTGCCGTCGCCATCTGCCATCCAGCGTCCATCGTTAGCGGGCTAGGCTGCGGAAGCCGAGCCTAACTGCCAAGGGCGAGCGAGGGCGAGGGCATATCGCAGAATTGGAGCAGCGTTGGAACAGAGCAGAATAGTCAAAGCCAACCATGGAGAATCACCACCTACCTCAGGTACTCAGCACCCTTGCTCCTAGCTGCCCGCCAGGGTGTGTGCTCCTTCCCCCTCTAGTGCTCCAGCGCATCAACCCTCCAACCCAGCCCCAGTCAAGCCGCCCCGCGCCCACTACCTGGAATAACATCATCCATCCACTCCTCCACGGACCCAATCTATCACATATCCTCCGCCGCGTGTTAGTTCAATTGTTCCCTTCTTTTTTCTTATTGCTGATGCTCGGGCCACCACTCGATTCTCTCTCTTATTTGGGCAAATTCTTCGTATCGCTCGTTTTGTGTAATCGTGCTGGCGTTCCTCTCAGTCTACCTTTAAAGCCGTCATCCCTGGCCCATTTACTACTTTGGTCATCAACAACACATAATAATCATGGCCGCCTCCACCACCACCGCCTCATCTACCACCGCAACTTCTCAACGGCTTTTCAAAAGTACATAATACAGCTTCCAAAAGGGAATTTCACCTCGTTTTCTCTCCACTATTGTTAACGCCTCCATTCTTGGTCTGCCCCCCTCCTCGGCCGAGTTAGCCTCCCACACACCACACACACACACACACACACACACACACACATGCACACACATGCACACACATTTTCACATATTTCTCTCTTCTCTTGACTGGCCTTTCTTCTTCCCGCGCTGGCTTCCTCTCGAACGACACACGCCCGCATCCACTCACACCCCTGGCAGACCCATCCCTCCCATCCCTCCCATCCGCCTGTGCAGAATCTCCAACCCGGATCCGCACCCACGACAAGCAAGCAACAGCAGCACTTGAAAGTTACAGGGCTCTAGCTGTTGTCAACTCAGCAACACCACTTCCACCCAACTTTCCCACTTTCCTCGCCTCACTTTGTTGCCACACCGTTGCCTCCACTTGCAGACCACACACAACTAGTGGCCTTGTCCGTTCAGCCGCTTGCCGTAGGCGTGTCGGATCATCAGAGTCGCCAGGGATAGCATTTGACTGGGCTCCCGAGACCCACGATCATCGGTTGACGCCCCGTCAGGTCTGCATGCGACAGCACTCTCCCGCAGAATACGACGTCTCTGGCTCTTGTCCTCAGGGGTCCTAACCAGCCCGCATTGTCCCAACGTCCATGGAAGACCACCCAATCCCCGCTGTCCCAAGGCCCTGAATGGACACCCCCTTGATCAGTCTACGGCATTCCGCCTAGCTCTTGCTCTACAAAGGGCCCTGCGATTGCTCCATCGACAATCCTCCTCTCTGCTGCTGCTGTCACGACGTGACTACCCAGCAACTCCACCACTCAGCTGCCGTACATACAACTCCCTGCTGCCACTTGCCAACCCCTCTTCCTTGACAAGCATCCCGGAAGCCCCCCACCAGCAACCAAACAGCGCCCTTGCAACCCACGTTTCACTAACCCGCGGACATCTTGCCGCTCTCCTGGATCTATCCGCAAGCCCAAGGTGTTTGACGGAGTTGTCCCTGTAGGCTCCTTTTTGGCCCAAACCCTCTGGAAATCTCCAGGCTGAGCCACACTCCGACATATTGATCCTCATCCCATACTCCCCATCCATCCCATTCCACGCCTTTACCACTCCGCCGGTTTTCTACAAGGGGGGGTTGTCAATACAGGATATACTAGGGCTCAACTGTGACCCTGTCGAGTCACTTCTGCCGACAGCAGGCAGAAATTGGCACCTGGCCCCTGGAAATTCTTAACCCACCCCCGTCCATCTTGTTTTCATCAGATACTTTTCTTCACGGCTGGTCCCAACTTGGTCGTTGTCTCCAAGTTTGTTTGATTTGTTCTTGTCCACCTTGGAAAGCGCTGGACCGGAGACGCGCAGCTGGCGTGCCAACAGCATTTCCACCTCTTGCAAAACCACTCGCTTGGGTTTTCCGACGCAAGCTCGCCGTGGTCTGTGGTCTGAAAAGTGCCACATTCTCGCTAAGCATGCGAATTACGCCTTCCATCGTCGATATCAGCCAAAGACATTCTTTATCGGTCCCGAAACGCTCCGTTCGTTTGGCTAGCTCGTGATCCGGCTGCTATCATGGGCGACTACTACCACCAATTCCTCTCCTCCATGTCTGGGGTGGGGCTCAACCCCGTCACGACCCCCGATGAAATGTTTGCACCGCAGATACACGGCCAGCCGATGGCCTTGACGCCCTCTCAGATGCCTGGAGCTTACCAGCAGCTGGGCTACTTTACTGGTTTTCCTGAACCAATGGTGTTCAACCCGTCAAAACCGCAAAAGAACCGAAGAAAGTCTGGCCCCCCTACTACGCCGGGAATAGATCACGTAAAGCACCGCCGCACACGCTCAGGTTGCTTTATGTGTAGAAGTCGAAGAGTAAAGGTAAGAGGCGGAATATTGTCGAGTCTGGAAATAGAGGCAGGTGGCTAAGACTTTTCTAGTGCGACGAGACCCGTCCAGTTTGCGAACGTGGGGTTCCAGGATTCCTCCAGTAAAGAGAAGTGCTAACTTGAATTAGGATGCAAAAAGGGAAACCGTGAATGCGTTTATCCCGAACCTGCTAATTCAAAAGGCTCGTCTGGGGCTTCCGGAAAATCGAAAGAACACGGATTGGGGACGCAAACCAGCCCCTCGTCATCAAACGCCGACGATGACGAGGATACGGAGCAGGAGAACAAACTCGAAACAATACCTGACGAAGAAGAGCTTGATGGTCAAGCCCCAAAGACGTCCAAGACGCCCAAGAGCTCAGCAACCTTCTCTTCAAGACGTCAGACCTCGGAGGCTCCTTCGCAGAGCAGTACCAAGAGCTCATCCCCGTCAACTTCGATAGCGACTCCTATCTCTTTTCCAACAACTTCATATCCGTCAGTAGATTTCCCGCTCGACCTTGGGCCGGCAGATTGGTCCCATCTTCAACCCGAGGTTCAAAAATGTTTTGGATATTTTGTCGAAAACATCACCAACTACTACTACTGCGTACCCCATGATTCAGACAACTTCTTCAAGACCATTCTTCCTAGCGCGGCTTTGAGGCACGAACCTCTTCTTAACGCGCTGGTGGGATTCTCTGCGTATCATATGACGCTACAGGATCCTGGTGGGAAATTGAAAACCTTTCTGCAATACTATAATAAAAGCGTTACGCTCTTGCTAGGGACTTTGAAAAGAAACGAGAAGCATACAGTGGCAACTTTGCTAACCATTCTGCAGTTGGCCACAATTGAGGTTTGTCAAATTAGTTGGATGTTGTTTGCTGGTTTGTTCTGACTTCAATACTTAGGAGTATTTAGGCGATTGGGTCAATTTGATGGGGCACCAGAAGGCAGCATTTGAAATTCTGACCAACATGTTCACGCCTCAGACAATAATGCAAACCCCAATGGGCAGGATGTGTCTCCATTGGTATGCACGCTTTGATTTATTTGTGGCCCTGATGGGCGGGTTTCCAACGGACCTGCCCCGTGACTGGTTCGTTGTCATGGTGGAATACTACCAGTCTCAGATGACAACATTTCCTGAAGAGCTTCGCTGGAAAATAGAAGAGTGGTCTGCCAGGCTACGTCTGATCTCATACGACATGTCGATATTGTTTGCGCGAGGGAGCCGTGGCCAAATTCCTCCGGAACAGTTCAATGTTGAACACGAACAGCTGACTCATAATCTTGTCGACTGGAAGGAGTCAGCGAATCCTGCATTGTCTGACGCTCGATACCTTGTCACCGACTTTTCGAAACTGAGAGCTTTGACCCCCGATGACATTGTTGACCCATATACTCCGGATATTCTTTATGAGCATCCGTTGTTTGCAACGACAATACTTTGTGCGGAATGGCATTCCATCATGATAATGCACAAATGCCAATCATCAAATACCCCCCCTGAGAGGTTGTTTGGGGAATTGAGTCAACATGCGTACACGACATGTCGCTATTTTGAGACTCTCGAATACTGGCCCTCTACCCCAAAGGGTGTTTTAATTCTCGCACAGGCATGCATAGCTATTGCGGCCCTCTTTTTACCCCAGGACGCACGGCACCATATGTGGTTTCGACGTAAATTTGCTTTGCTTGAAACAATGGGGTGAGTTTGGCGCGCTGGCACTAAGACCAAAGCCGAGCCTTACCGCGAAATCCACGACCTGGAAACTGACTGAACAACCAGATATATCCATCCCATCACCCTGCGATCGAAAATGGCCGAATTATTTGGAGACCCATCCTGCACCCAATGGTGGCTACCGAACGGCGAGGGTTTCAGCCCAATACTACAGAGCATTCGAAGTTTTGCCGATGAGCGCAATGCAGCAGTCGTGACGGCGCAACATGAAAATCTCCGGGAAGTCAAGCATATCTTTGCAAAACTCTCTTTGGGCGAAAAGGCAGCGGTTAGATGAGTACGGAAAGAGGCCCTGCAAGTTGAGATCGCAAATCAAGAAATAAACAGCTTAGCTGCCCCTGCAAAAATCAAAAGAGAGCCAGTGTGGGCTGGCCCTACACGAGGATGCAGAACTGGTCCGGCGACTGCAAAATTGGTACACGAGCTGCATTAGCAGTGTCAGCGTTATTGCAACGAAAGCTATACTAGATTCTCTGGGAAGATGGTTATTTTCTGGTCAATTGCAGAAAAAAAAATCCTTGGAAACTGGGTTACAGGGGGCGGGATGGGCTAGTTCATGATGAGCCAACGGCATCATTTCTGGCCATTTACTGTCGGGCGGGTGCATAACTGATTGACCACATGAACTTGAGGGTTACGAGACGGATATATAGACGGGCGAGAGACGGATTTAATAGTCAGTCTTACCGTGTGAGGTATGCCTTTCGACCAAGATACCCAAGTAGTCGCACGGTGACAACCAAGCGATACAAAATTGAATAGACAGTTTTTTTCTCAAACAAATAAGATAGCATAGACACCATAGCTTCTCTGGGCAGGGCTACCAGTGCCTCTGTTCTTCACAGAGAAAAAGGATGAAGCAGAGGCTTATTAATCATTCATCTACCGTGCGTTCTAATAAAAGAAACCCTCATGTCCCCTCATTATGTTCTCGAAGAAAGGATATTGTACATAATTCCAACTACAATGAACTCAGGCCGAGGCCCTAAATAGAAAAGCCAAAGCCAGACACCATCCAGTGACTAGGCATGCCTAAAATAATCAGAAACATACTTATTAGCCGCGGCCGCTAGCTTATTTCCCGTCCTCGCCCGGCTCCTTTTCCGACGGGGTTCCCGCTGAAGTATTCTCCTCGGGGTTCTTCGGGTCGCCTTGCGCTTGCTGCTCAGGCTCTGGCTCAGAGACAGTGTCCTCAGCGGGTCCCTCGGATTCCGCAGAGACTGAATCCTCAAGTGGTGTCTCTGACGGCACCTCGGACTTCTCCTCGGCTTGCTGCTCATCAACAGGCTTTTCATCTTCCCCTGGAACAGCCGATTCTTCGCTCGGCTCATCCTTGTTGTCCACAAGCTCGGGATCGAGGCTCGCGTCTACAATTGTCTGGTCTGCGTCTGAAGCGTCTTCATCAGCGTCCTCCTCCTTCTCTTCATCTGTGGAGTCGTCATTCTGGGCCGATGAGTATCCAATGACAGATTGTTCGACTATCACAGGGACTTCTGCCACCTCGGGCTCTTCATCCAGGGCGGATGGGGCTGAAATGTGCATGTTCTTGAGTTTTCGAGAAACGCCATCGGTCTCCTCTTCCTCTGCCTCGATTACAGTCGTGACAGCACTGCCTGTTGAGGGACTGCTTCTAATATGCCGGCGTGTATTGGTTCGGACATGAAGGTTGTCATCCTCACTGCCAGGACCGCGTGGCTGAGCTTGGGGTTTTAGGATAGTTGGTGCAGGCTTTTCGGCCTCGTGTTCTACCGGAGCCTCAAGGCCCTCAGCCTCAGGAGGCAGCTTGTAGTTTTCTGCGGGGAGCAAGTCGTAGAGATCACAGACTGTTTTGAAAAATACATAAAGACCCGTTTGCCCTTCCACCGACCAGAAGACGCCACGGTGCTGGAACCAAGCGTGGGCAAATATCCGATGCAGCCGACGGAAGACATTAACCAAATTTTTGACACCGACATTCTTGCTATGATTATCGGTAAGAACAACGAAACGGCTTGGAAAGATCTTTTGATCCGTGACCACATTTGCTGCCCAGTCCAGGGTGTGGCAGCAATAGTCGATTGCGCAGCAGCTTTTAGGTTGTTCATGGACGGCGCATAGGAACTGCCACTCGGATGCGCGCATCTCAGGACAGGTGCTCGCGCTGCATGGGGGAGTGTCGAAGAGGAAGCCCACGATAAGGGAGTTGCATTGGGAGATGAGGAACCGGCAAAGCTCGTAGAGCCAGATGGTACGGTCGATGCTGGGCGGAGGCTGCGCAAGCTGGAGAGAAGTTGAGCGGGATAGCGGCTTGGTATTGGAGGCAGTGAGGGAGCAGTGAAGGGCGGCTAGATGTTCTTGAAGTTGAAAGGCCGAGTCCAGCTGATAGTGGTTAGCTTCTGATGGCGACCTGGAGGCGCAATAACGAACCTCGTGGAGGGGTATCAAGGGGGGACCGGCGGCCATATCTGCGGCTTTGGTTCCCGGGTGAATGCGCCGCCTGGAGCTTGCGTCAAGCAGCGTTTGCTCGGATGGTGTTGTCTGGGGACTGGCCGGTTGGCCGCCAGAGGGAGACCCAATCTGGATCTCAGCTGGCGGCGGCGGGCTTGGTAATCGGGGTGAGCTGGGTGCGAGTGACATTTTATGGTTGTTAAAATGAGAGGATGCCGCGGCGCGCAGCTTGTGGGAGGATTCGTCGAGACGGCGAGTTGCGACAAGGTCGGATGGAGAAGGTCTGTTGGCGTTCAAGACAAACGACACGAGGCTGGCGGGTTGGCCTGACCCACGCTGGGCTGGCAGGCGTGGCTGCGTTTTTTGAAATGGGCTCGATAGTTGCATAAAAGTGTGTTATTATGCGTATATCGGGGACCATGTAAGTGTTCCCCATGCGGATCATGACGGGATTGGCGTGGGTGAGGTGGGCTGTGTGGTATTGAAACACAGTTCCAATTTCTCTTTCGAGGCGAGCAAAACCAGAGACGAGATTAAGGCCAGGGCCTTCTAAATTCCCACGGGGCTACATTTGTGATAATTTAACTACATTGTCCGAAACTGCATCCATTTGCGAACGGCTCCCAGCTCACCAGCATCATGGATTTTGACGACGATGCCCCGCCAGAGCTGGTCGACACCACTGCCAACGATGGCGAAACACGGGAGGAGGTAACAGTCAAAGTACCTATCACTATTGTGACGGGTAAGATTAATTCCTTGCACTTGAATTTTAAACTATAAACTGCATCAGATCTGACACTTTGCAGGGTACCTGGGAGCTGGAAAGACGACGCTGTTGAATTACATCCTCACAGCCCAGCACGGCAAGAAGATCGCCGTCATTATGAATGGTTTGTGAACGCGATATGAAACCGAACAAAACTTGTACTTACACGCTTGTTAGAATTTGGAGACTGTAGGTTTTTTTTTTCTCGCGCCCTGGATGGAGTTGTTTCTCTAACTGGGGTTTGCAGCTCTTGACATTGAGAAGTCTCTTACTGTGAATAAGGGAGGCGAGCAAGTTGAGGAGTGGCTCGAGGTTGGCAACGGCTGCATCTGCTGCTCTGTAAAGTAGGCCATCGCACGCACATTATCTGAACCAACTGACAGAGATAGGGATACGGGCGTCAATGCTATCGAGTCCCTGATGGAGAAGAAGGGTGCATTTGATTACATCCTCCTTGAGACTACTGGACTTGCAGATCCCGGTAACCTGGCACCCCTGTTCTGGGTCGATGACGGCCTTGGAAGCACTATCTACTTGGACGGCATCGTCACTTTGGTTGACGCGAAAAATATTTTGCGAAATTTGGAAGATCCTGCTGGGAAGGTTGAAGGCCATGATGCCCATGGTCCCCTTCTGACCACTGCGCACGTCCAGATCTCGCATGCAGACGTCATCGTCATTAACAAGGCCGACATGGTAAGCGAGGACGAGCTTGGCGCAGTCAGAGCTCGGATTGAGTCCATAAACGGACTTGCAAAGATCCATGTTACCGAAAGAAGTGTTGTACCACAGCTTGAGGGTTTCCTGCTAGATCTGCACGCCTACGACCAGTTCCATGAAGCCGAGGCCATTGCCAAGGGTCACAGCCATCTTGATCCTGTAAGTGGACGAGGGCAATTGAATGGAATAATGAGGACTATGCGGCTGACTTGTACAGACAATCTCAACTGTGGCGATCCCCGTCACTCGTCTACAATCCAATCAATTGGACCTCGTTGATCACTGGCTGCGAGCCGTGTTGTGGGATAGTAGGCTTCCTGAGACAGAGGATGGAGGCAAATTTGAGATACATCGTTCCAAGGGACGACTGGTATTTGAGAATGGAGATGTAAAGATGCTTCAAGGAGTGCGGGAGGTTTTTGAGATCAATGATAACAATGCTGAAGAGGAGGTGCCGGCAGAAGGTAAGATCATATTGATCGGAAAAAACGTGGCTGGCGTGGACTTTGAAGGCAGCTTCCGACGGACCATCAAGGGGAGTCAATAGATGCATTTAGAAAGGCAGAGAGTGGAACCCACATCGGCTGCACGAAACGCATGCATTGTAGCCAATGTGCCAAGATTGAACAATTGTGCAGTTTGCGAAGTTCACTCTTACCGTCAGCCTTGGCCCGCTCAGAAAGACTTGATTGGCGGGGTCGAGGCTGTCGGTGCGGACCCACTTGAATCCGGCCACAGACTCTCCAAGGTAGATCGAGCCTTCACAGCCTTCTCAACCAGCGCAGCAAAAGTGCAAGCAGCATCCCGACGTCCCAAACAGTTGCCTCACAATCGACTTCGATATCGAGAAGCCCCGATACAGCGGAAACAGGACCTACGAATATCCCACCCCCATCCAAGTCGCTCGCGCGATCCCTAGCAATCATGAATCGGCCAGGTAGGACCGCTCCCAACCACGTCGTCCCTCCTCAGCCTTAGACCCCGCTGTTTGCCCAATCTGCGATGCCACGAGCCTATTTCGCCGTCGAGATACCGGAGGACGTCGAAACAACATGATGCGACGTTGGGCGCCGGTATTCAGCACTCGTATGCTCTCGCACTATGCCTCGTGACTGTGCCCCTCCCTTGCCCTGACGTCCCCTTGCCACTGGGCCACAAGATTGCGAGCATCGCGGCGCCAATGCGAGATGCCAACGAAACCACGACGGATGAGGGAGATTTCTGTATCGCCGTAGCTAGGGTGGCGATTTTTTTTTCAGCAATCGATCGAACAGCGGCTGACCAAGGTTTCGGACGGTAGGGGCAGTGCCACAGACACTCCGCGGAATGCCTGGTGGTTTCGGAGGTCAACAACAGCCTCAACAGCCAGGACGAGCAGGATCGAACCGGTTACCAAACGGCGGGAAGCTAGGTACGAGCTCAATACATTTGGCGCTACCACGCCGCACCTGGGTTATTATTGAAGGGCTGACCGGTGTGCGATGAATACAGGGAACAATAGCTCAGGATGGGCGTTTGGAGGAGGTGTGCCTATGGGTGGTGCTGGTCTTCAAAACCCAAACCGCCAACTTGGCGGAAATGTCAGCTTTGCACAGAGCCTGAGCGGTTCACAGCCCGCAACACCCCTCGATTTGTCGTATGTGACCCCCCTGGCACTGTTCTTTCTTTGCGTTGGCTCCCCCCATTCGACCCCGAATTTATCATGGGTTTGCACAACCCGAAGAAGCCCAGACTGGCCTGAAAGCACAATGGCGCCGGTGACACCTGCCTAGCGCATAGGCAGATCATATGGCCTGCATCATGCGTTCATCGCGAAGAGCCCCTGTCTGGTCGTTTGCTTCCCACCTGTCTCACTATAATATCCCAAATGCCTATGGTGTGATTGAGTTTCGATTGCGCTGACTTGATTCGCAGGGAATTCCCTTCATTATCCAACAATTCTCAACTCTCTAGTGGCAACCAGGCTTCGATGTGGTCAGCTTCAGGGTCTAGAAATTTGGGTGGCCCCATACAACGTAATCAATCTACGCCCCTGTCCTCTCAACAAGGAGGCCAGGATGACCTCTTCAGCCCCAACTCTTCACGCATGTCCTCTGTTCAGGGTTCATTCCGGTTCGGGAACCAAGGCAGCCTAGGTGTTCAGCCTTCTCAAGTGCAGGCCACCAGCATTGACGACTTTCCTCCACTGAATAGGACCGCAAACGGAGAAATAAGCTCGGACCGTACCGCAAGCTTGATGTCGTCCTTGGGTTTTGGCCCTCAGGGTGCAGCACCAGGTCTCACGCAAGGAAACCGAGGGAATGGTCTTCTCAACGCGCTTTCGGCTAACACTCGAGCAAGTGAACTAAGATCACCGCCGGGAGTCGGTGCACCTGGTGAGTTGTGCGTTCTCTCTGCTGTGGATGCAGACTAAGTTTTGGAGGCTCCTCTCGACTGCAGGAAAAGATAGTTGGAAACGACGATGAGGCGAGACAGAAGCTCCGAGAGGATGGTTCCGGGCCGGCTGCCTCCGCAACTGACGGAGCCTCGCAAGATCTGGAGGCCCACACCCCTGGGAACGAGGCCTCCATAGGCAAAGCCAACGAGGAGAGCGACCAAGCTCCTGAACTTGTTGATCCTCTTGCTGGCATGCCAGCTGTGGACAAGTGGGGAATCAAGGGACTGCGGACACTGATGAACAACTATCCAGACTATCATGCCATGGTTGTGGGAATGGACCCTACATCACTCGGGTTGGACATGGGCTCCCAGGAGTGAGCGCGACAATCCCAGTTCTGAAATTCTCAGCTAACAGACGCAGCCTTTTTTCAACACAAATTTACTCCCTATTCGATGATGCTCCTCCCAGGCCAACGGCAAATGCTAGCAAGTTTCGGTTACCTGAATGCTATAGTGTGACGAATGTCCAGCCCATCGAGAGCAAGATCCAAAGCTTCAATGAAGAGACATTGTTCTGGATCTTCTACAGCTGCCCAGCAGATCTCAAACAGCAGATGGCAGCAGTGGAATTGTGCGTTTAAGAATATATTTCCTTACTTGGCATTGCGCTGATTTTGAACCAGACACTCGCGGAATTGGCGGTGGCACAAGAAGCTCCAAGTGTGGCTCACAAAGGATGAGCATATGACTCCTCAAATACTGAGCCCAAACCATGAGCGAGGATACTATATCGTATGGGATACTACTTCATGGAGGAAAGAGCGAGTAAGTGGATGGGCTTGGCCCTGTGTGAATGTTTAGTGCTGACTTGGTTGTTCAGCGGGAGTTCACGTTGCACTATGGTGATCTAGATACGACCCTCAACCAGGCACCTATTGTGTCTTAATTTTCATCAGCTTGATTGGAAAGCTTCAAACAGGGGTCGTTCGGGTGATGCGATGCTATGGCATGACTGGTTTTAGCCAGGAAAGGTGTAACACCGGACTGTTTCTTGCGGTTATGGATCGGGTCTGTTGGCACGGGGGTTCTGGGACGGTACGATCTGGTCATCAAGGTAGACGATTTGTCACCTGGATTTGAGGGCTGCACCGGGTCAATACAGGATGCTTCCCCGTCTCGAAAAAGCAAGTTTATGAGGCGCACGTGTGAGTGAATGTTTGTATATCTGGTGGTGTCTGGACATTTTTTGATGATGAGGCTGGGCCGGGAACCGTCCAAATGACTAGAGCTGGTCTATGGCAAAGACGGAAATACAATATGTTTTGGGGCTTCAGAAGTTCTCGTAATTGGTTGGGGGTGTCAATGTGACGTGCGTGATATGGGCGATGTCGCGTGAGAGGCCAACACCCCCGGTTCGGATTAGCCGAGGTTCCGCCACCACGGTGGGCGGGCTTACGCTAGGTGAATGGAGTAGGAGTGTGGAATTCCACGTTCTGAACTCTGTCCTGATAACTGGATTGAGATCACATACAGATGGGCGCTGACCCTCGACTGTGGCTTTCCGATCAGTGTAACCGCTATCCCGTGTGAATATCCTCTTCCGACATCAGTTCTGCCGCTCCAATTGCCCTCGTGTCCTGTTCGCCCTCTTGTTCGCCTAACTCGATCGCTTTCCACCACACACGAGCTTTGGTTGCACCATCTGGCTTTACGGCGCAGCCATGTCAAACGAACAGATTTCATTGCCATACTTTGTGGCTATCATGGTCATCTTTGGTCTGATAATCCGCTACCTATTCTTTGGAGGACCCGCGCCGCAACAACCCTCCAGATCGCCCGAGGCGATGCTCCGATCAAGAGAGGTTGCCGTCGAGAGAATACAACAGATGTTTCCGCAGGCAGACAGACGAAGCATCCTGTGGGACTTGCAGCGAAACGGCGGCAATATACAGAACACCACTGAGCGTATCCTCGCAGGCCGATTGGATACGGTATGATTGGAGGCTCTCGCTGCCAGCTTCGTCAAAGGGGCAGCTTCGATGTAGACACGAATTTGCTAACAGTCATTCTCAGCCTCCTATCACCTTTCAGCCCCCCCAACCACAAGGCGGCAGCACCACAGCCACATCGACAGTGCCTCGACAACCGGAGAAGCCGGCACAGCCGGACCTGATCACTCGATACAACCTGAAGGCCAAAGTCGCGACTGCATCTGAACAAGATGAGAATAATGGCAAGGGCTGGAGCTCGAACAGGGAAGAGCGCCACGCCTCCCTGCAAAAAAGAAGAGACGACATGATTCTGGCTGCTAGGAGGAAGATGGAAGCAAAGATTGCAGCAGAGAAGGCTGCGCTGGCAAACTAAGTTGGAGATGACCGAAAACGAATAGAATATGATATGACAGAATAATTGTTGAAACAGCTTCTAATTAGCATTGCGATAGTGGCGCGAGTTGTCTTTGGAAGCCCGCCTGGTGTGAACTTGATTTCAAGAGAGTTTTCTGGTTTCCTACTTAAGCCAAAAACATGATAATATTTGCAGTACAACACATCTGTCACGGAGCGACAGGGAGATACTTGATAGACCCGCAAGACTGAATGCTTGGTATCTCGACATGGTTTGGTCGAGATGCTGTGGGGTTCCGCTGACGTTGACGTGCGTTGGTTGGTCACATGCAAGTCCCTTCATGACGACAAACACGCGCCCCGTTTAACAAACACTGACAGGCGGTTGCGCGAGTGGGAGAACTTGGATTGAGGCAAGTATCTGGCAGAGTGCAGGACTGCCAAGGAGCGGCGTTATTTCCTTCTGCGCATAACTGGCAGTGATTGACCGAAATGTGGCTGAAGTGAGGCCGTGTTCTCGAACGTTGTGCCGTGCTGCTAGCGAGCGGCTAGCGTTGACGCAATTATGGGTGTGGCAGTGTGGAGGGTGCGCTGTGGCGGGCGCTGAAGGCAGAAAACGGCTTTGCTGGGTTGTAGTGTTACCTGCTCAACGGTGACAATATAATGAGGCTTGGGAGGAGGGCTGTCATGTCTTGTTCTTGTTTCTGTGTTTGGGTGCTGTGACTGTCGTGTGAGAAAAATCATATGAGATTGAATCAAGAACCGGTATCTCGTCTTGGACATCATTAGGATCAAATTTTCAGCTTATTTCAGGACGATAAATTAAGCCCTTCATCTGAGAGCGGAGGCATTAACTGCGAAGACAGCTAATAAGAGTTAGCTCTTTGTTCCCGGTTCATTCATCTATCAATACGTCTGTTAGCTGGCAAGTGAATCCAGGACAAGGGTGTCGTGCATCTGTAATTACAGCCCGAAAGTGGGGTAGGTTGCTTGGTGCGCCAGGACAATGACCCCGCCGCTAGTAACTTGTTTTGTTTTCTTTCACTTTGGGAAGCACTGGAGAAAACAAAGACAGATTGCGTGCATGGCACTTCCGGCCGAAAGTAAAAAAAAATAAAAATAAAAAAAGTATATAGAAAACCCTTGTATATTAGCGCCCGAGCGTCAGATGCCTTTGGAAACCCGCCACGGAACACTCGAGACCCTGAAGTGATGGATAGACAGGGCAGCTGTGGTGTTCAAGCCCCAGGTGCCAATGCCCCAATGCCCCAGGACCCTGGACGACCTGACAGTGAGTGACAGCCTTTCACAGTGCTGAGCCACGGACCCCAGACGTGGCCCGTTGTTTGTACACCCCAATACATTTTTATGTTTGGAGGTACCTGGAACTTTAGCGGCATGAGGGCTGCCTCTCCACTAGCCCGGTGCTCCCCTGTCGTGCAACTTCTTCCATTCGTGACCTCGACCGCAGCGCTCCGTCCCAAAGGTTGCACAGCGTCCGGCACTTCGCCTTCAGCTTTCACGTTGCGCTTCGCACATTTGGGCGTCTCACCCTCTGTTCCCCCTCACCCGCCTGCCCTCATCTACTCTGCTTCACTCTCTGTGCCTGTCATCCCGTCAAACCGCCTCCTATCTTGCTCGACCTGACGTCATCCCAGTAAGTCAGCATTCTTTCTTGTGGTCAGCGGCCTAATCCTCTTGTTCGATTCTCGGGGTTTCCCTGTGTCGCATCACGAGCGAGGAGCCCGACTCGATCGATGAGGCACAGCCCTTGCTTTCCCGGACCTAACCGTTCCTTGCTGCCCATCCCCTGCTATGTTCTCACAAGCCACTGCTCCCTTACTTACTCTCCCTTTCCTAAAAGTCGCCGACTCCTTCACATAACTCGACACTTTTGACTCTGCATAGTTGGTCATCCGCTCATGCGATTAGGCTCACTATCAGAAGACTATTAGCCAATTCTTGGCCCTTCCGCGACAACAGAACCTACCGTTGTATGTGCCCCGAGAACCACCAAATCAATATATTCGCATTTCAACCACACCCTGCTATACCTCTTTGCTCCCGATCGGGCTGAGACCACTACAGCCGACCATAATACTGACCTGTTTTTCAGGCGACGAAAGTTACTAGTTCAAAACCGCAAACAATCGTGACCCCGCCCAAACGAATCCCTATCTCATTCTCCCGAAACCCGGAATTTTCGCCCAGGCATCGATCGTCAAGGTTCCACCTCCTCGTTAGAAAGTCCGCGCGGCACACCCGAGTCTTCGACTGCAATGGGTACATCCCGAGATTATTATGCAGACCTGGAGCTGCCTCCTTCGGCGGATGTTCAAGATATCAAGAAGCAATTTCGAAAACTTGGTATGGGCTTTGACTGGGCTGAAGTCTTGCATTAGCTGACCTGTGTCGCAGCCTTGAAGTATCACCCAGACCGAAACCCTGGGCATGAACAGGAAGTCAACGCCAAGTTCCAGATTATTCAATCAGCACACGAGGTCCTCTCGGACCCTGAACAAAAGGCCAAGTACGATGCCAGCCGAAATCGATCCAGATATCCTACCGCGTCGGGTGTGAGAGGCAACCCTTGGTCCAACGTGGGTGAACAATTTCCACCACCTCCTCGTCGTAACGGTGCAGCACAAAACGCTCCTTCTGGCGCACAAAGATGGCAGACCCGCTTCAGTCAAGGGGTCCCTCCGACCGCGAAGCAAACGGCATCCAACCCGGAAATGAAGAAGAATGCCTATCGAGCATTCGAGAAGATGAGCAAGGGGAACCAGAAACCTGCTGAACCTCCTCGACCGAACCCCCCACCCCCCCCTCCTCGAACCGAGTCCGCGAAGCAACGCGCCGAGGCCTCTTTCGGGACCAGAAAGACAGGTTACCATCCTCGATCAGCCATGCACGGTGACGAACCTCCTGTGACGAGCAGCAATTACAACACAAACTACAACACCAAACCAACACAGGAATCAACTGGCCACGATTATTCATACCCAGGCAAACCTGGCCAAGCACCTATGGCAGATCCTTTAAGACAATTCAGAGAGCAAGCCGATTCCCGACAAAGTAGTTCTCATGGAAGTAACTCAAATGAAAGAACCAGCACATCTGGGAACGTTCCCTTGAGCCGAGCAAAGAGCGCCCGTGAGCCCTCGAGAGCGGACAGTTCTTCTCCAGATATTGATACACCTTCGAGACAGCGCAGCTTTAGTGTTCCAAAAGCCAACGCAGATGAATCAGAATCAACAGAGCAAGGAGAAGAGTCTCCTTCAAAGTTTCCACCAGGGGCTCGACCTAAAATGCCACTAAGAAGAACCAAAACTGGCCAAAAACACGCTGCAACTGATACCGGTAAACTTTGAAAGCCCTACTTTTAAGATCGAGTAGCGGTACTGATGATATTGGGTAGAAACATCTCACAAAAATACCGGCGAGCCCTCAATGTATGATCCATCACCCTCAACCCACACCGGTCGAATCAATTTGTCCGCCAAAGATAGCAATCCCTGTCAAGCAAGCGATGACATTAGCCCCCGTCGAATCCACGCAGATTTTCATCAAGATGATGCAACCTGTGTATCTGATTCAGACAGCTGCTCAACTCCCAACCCATCTCCAAGCGGAGGCCATCACACTCCTGTTCGGTTGACCCCATTTGAACGGCAGCAACATGAATTGTTGTCTCAGCTTATTCGAAACGCAGAGTCCGTCGGATCGAACAGGGGAAGAACACAGAGAAACCAGAACATCAAACAATATGTTTCAAAGAATTTTGCTAACACCAGTTTCTCCGACAGCTTCAACATTCCGATCAATGATGACACCTTCACTCCCAACTCTCCCACACCCCACCCCTTTTCGAGAAAAAGCACCGAAGATATCAACACCAGGTTTGTAAACGAAGATGACCCGGAATCATGGAATTTTAGCGCTGGTGGCTCAGAACAAGATACCCCTACGAAGTCGCGACACCCGCCAGGCACTCACAGCGACCGGGGCTCACCGAACAAGCGCCCTGCCGTTTCCCGGAGCGATTCTTCAAGTGTTCCGCCTGAGTCCGGTGATAATGTAGAGGCTGGATTTAACGCGGAAGGATGGAGCAAAGAATTTGGACCGCATAATTTCGCCCCTCCACCACAACCTCAGCCCAAATCAGCCTCCCCAAGCCGAACCATGCGGACCAATTCAAGGAAGGGTAGGCCGACTAAAATGCCTGGAGCTCCAGGCGCAGATGGAGAAAGCAGCGACGGGGAGGATGAAGAAATCCCATGGCCTGGGCGCAAGCCCCAGCAAACAGGCCCAGTCGCGGCTGAGAGTCCGCAAGCCATGGACATTGATAGTCCCCCTGGCAAACCGGCCACCCCATCAGGAATTCCAGCAGACAAGTACGAATCCTTGAACGGGCCCAGAAACATCAACGTGGAACCGTCCAGACCCGAGTGGCGCGCTGGAAATGCCGAGGCTGTGAATGGCAGCGCAAAGCCCCAGGTGCCTCGAAAGATACCGTTTGATGCCAACGCCGTGGGGTCAGAGGACAGTGAGGAATTCTTGGCCAGCGTTGCCGACCTGAAGAACGTGGCTCCTTTCGCACAGCAAACTTCTGGTTTGAAGTCGATGAACGATTTGAAGGACAACTTGCCCTTTGAAAGCAGGTCCTCGGCCGCGATCTCCACGAAGACCCCGAAAGCGCCTTCATTACAATTCCCGCAAGCCCCTGCTGCCCCCCAATTACCTCCTGTCGCGCTCAACGGAAGGAAGCCTCATCACACAGCCTGGGACATGTATGTCAAAGAGTTTGAGACGTATCTGCAAGAGTGGGATATTTTCAATGGCAGGGTAGTGGAGCATTTTGCTACTCGAAAGCTAAACATTTCAACCTTGCGAAAGGAAAAAGGTTATTCTTTCCTGGAGTCTCGCAACGACAGGGCGGTTAATGAGTATTTCAGCTGGGTGCAGCAGGATGGCGAGGTGCGCAGGCAATGGCTGGCGGCATGCGAAGAGCACGAGAAACGATTCAAAGAATTCATGGCGTTTAGAGTAAAGATGAAGTGATTGGTCTGTTGGTCAATGAATTGATTAGTTTTCTTTTCAGGGGAGGTTGCCTGAATGGTTGGGGTACCAGATGAGGTGGCTTCGACCTGAATTGGTTTCCCGCTCATCATTGCTCCGTAGGCAGAGATGGCAGGCATTTGAGAGATTTGCGCGACATTTTGCGATATCACCATCATCACCAGGATTCAGGATTTTGGGCCAGCAAGAAGGGTATAATATGAGTAAGAGCTTGGCACGAGGTCTGAGAACTTCCGATCCCGACAACGGTAAAGTTTTCTTTTCACCATGGCCAAGTGTGGGCTCTGGGCAAATGGTTGTTTAGCTCATGGCGGGATCAGGAGGCTTTGATAGCGACATAGGGAAACGGGCTGTAGTTTTTCGGAGTTGGGATATGGAATGTGCACATGAAGGTACGAACTGGTACATAGACATAGATGGAAGGCGACATCGCTGATACTTTAAAACGCGCCCGAGTGCAACTTACGGCTCTAAAAAATGAACATTTCTGGTGAAATACCAATCATGTGCTGCCTCTGTGTAATACAGCATACGAAAAAATGGCTATGCGAAACGTGCTTATTTCACTGGGGTTTTCGCTTGTGCCGCTAAAAAAAAAGAACTGTATCGACTTTGGGACTTGGATATACTGTGGTTAGTTTCTGTGCCCATCCCAGTCGCTAAGGTACTTGGCAGATGTCTATTACCTCTCAGTTAGCTTCCTCACTACACATGATGATACCCTGCAAATCTGTATGTGCTCCTTGCTTGTCCGTGTTCAGCCCTTTTTTTACAAACTCGTACGTAACAAACATTTTGCCTGCGTGATTCTTACTGTTTCGTTTCCCAGCAACCGTGCAATCGCTCATTTGCCAAGTGAAGACGACTGGAAAGGCTTTTGCCTCAGTTTTCTTTAGGCACTAAGCCTCTGAGTTGTCACTTGGTTACCCCCCCCCTCTCTCCTACACTCCTCTTCTTCTCTCGCTTTCCACTCCCAGCCGTTTTCATATTCTTTTTTCATCCACCTCGCTCTCATTTCTCAGCCTTTCCTTCCATTATCCAGCCTACATTACTGCATGATTCTTTGAGGTATAGTTTTTCTAGTTTGCAACCTTGAGCCTTTCCATATTCCCCTTCTCACCTTGCGTTTCCCCCTTCCCCCACTGGTCCTAAGCTGTGCCAACCTGCACTACTCACTACTATCATATCACGAGCAGCACTGACATATTTCCAAAGTGCTCTGCTTTTCGTCATTTTCTGTCATCTTTTATCCATTCAACACCATGTCAGACACCGAGAAAAACGAGGGCAAGGCGCTTGCCTGGACTGAAGAGGCAAAGGTGAGTGACCACGGCGTTCCGCAGCTTTCCGGATTTGGCTGAAATTCTCCCAACCAGTACCAGTTCCTTCTCCGTGTCATCGCTCAGTTCAAGGACGAGGGCAAGCAAATCAACTGGTCCCGAATCGACATGCCTGGGCGGACCACCAAGTCCCTCCAGAACCAGTGGACCAAGATCAACAAGGCTATTTCCGAACTCGAGGAGGGTCATAATGGCGACATCGGGGTTGCTGCCACTGCCGCTCCTCCCAAGAAAACGGCAACTCGTACGTGTCATCTCCAGTGACTGTCGGGAGAAGAAATCTAACATCCATTGTCACCCAGCTCGCAAGCCTCGCGTCAAAAAGGCTGAAATCGATGCCGAAGAATATGGAAACGAGGGTGGTACTCCAGCCCCCAAGACTGCCACGCCTCGCAAGCGCCGTGCCCCAGGTAAAACAGCAGGGAAAAACAATCCAGTTCTGAAATGAAGCAAGCTGACTCTTTCTGCAGCGGGCACTACTCCCAAGCGCGGTGCAAAGGCTCGTAAAACCGATGAGGATGACGGCGCAGCTTCCGTGGTCAAGACTGAGGCAGCCGATGATGGTGCAGATTTTGACAACGGCGAAGCTTGAATCAGAAGCCAAATGCTATTATTACCAGAATGCCAGGGTGCTATAAACAGCTACGCCGGGGATGTACTTTTCTTCTTCTTTTCTTTTCTCTTCCTACTTGGGCGTGATGTCAACTTCATATTCTGCTCGTCCTAGGCATTAGTGGTAAAAGAGTAGCATACAAATTAGGCACGTGGTTGGTGAGCTTTTGATATCCAACAAGGGTACTGTGCCAGTTATAGTTAGCAATTAGCTGGACCCTGACGATTAAGTGGTACGCAGGTATTTCGTCACAAAGAGCATTTTGATGGCCTGTGCACGCGTGAAGCCACCCTTCCGTTAACCTTGATACTGATGTTCTCAAGCTTCTATTTTGGCTCCTGATCGACGACCCTTGGCGTGAATGTTTGACATCTTGCGAGACGCCCCCCACAGGGAACCGAAAAAATCCAGAACCTGGCCCATTTCACATGCCCACACTCGGGATTTCCCCAGTGCTTGATTTTTGGACCGAGCCACGGCACCGGATTCATGCTCTGTGTCGAGTCGTTATGGATGGAATTTGCAATCCAGACTTTTTCGAAACTACGGGGCGCGCACGTCTATTTCGTAGACGGAGGATGAAGTGGGCCAGTTTACGCGGATCGAAGCGAAACAAAGCACACGATGTGGGTCTAAGTGGCAGGGGAAGCCGAGAAGCTTGCAGGAACGCTTTTTTTTTTAATCATGGTTAAGCTACGTCGGTAGGGTTAGGATAATTCCTTGTTGGGGAAAAGTGTCGGGAGTGGGCCGACTTCAGGTGTTGAGGACAAGGACGGGAAGAACTCGAACCGAGTGGGCGGGATCAGCCCATGGCCCCGGTGCTTGCTGTGCCGTTCCGGGGCCGGGGGGTGCATCACCCAAATGGCGGTTAAATTCCACTGCATCCCGTCAAGTTGACGGTGAAACGGTGGCTTGGCTGCAAAACCCAAATAAATAAGAAAGAAACCAGGCGTGACCGGCACCATGTATCAGCCAGTCGACCTAATGAGGCCCTCGGGGCCTGGTACCGATGACGAGAGAACGCCTTTGCTTGATGCTCGGCGCAACCCTTCACCACCTACACCCGATGGCGACGCCGACAACGGGCGCGCTGGTCCACCAGGTGTCGACGGCTGGACGCTCGGCAATAGCACGCGTCATCTCTACGTCTCGCACTTCCTATCGACGTGCAATTCTCGCATCTTCGAATTTGGCAGCGTCCTGTACTTGGCCTCTGTTTTCCCCGGCACCTTACTACCTCTGTCGGTTTACGCTATGATCCGCGGTGCATCCGCCATAGCTTTCTCATCGCTGGTTGGGCACTACATCGATCGAGAGGATCGGCTGAAAGTCGTCCGCTTGTCCATTGGTGAGGAGGCGCAGCGCCCTTGTTCGTTGTAAGCTGGGATTGGCCATTGCTGACATGTAGCAGTCTCACAGCGGCTTGCCGTCGCAGCGTCGTGTGTCATCTTCTACACCCTGGCAAGGGTACAAAGCGCCTCTCAGGGGCTGAGGATTGGTCTTCTTGCTTTGTTGGTCTTGATGGCTTGCGTCGAGAAGCTTGCTGCCATGATGAACCTGGTGTCCGTTGAGAGAGACTGGGTGAGCCGCCCCTGATGTACCTGTCTCGCCGAAGGCGACCTAACCTCCATTCAGGTCGTAGTTGTGGCCAAGGATGACGGTACCGCGCTCAGAGGTGAGACATTATCTGGTGATTGTTTTGCTTCGATTTCCTAACATGGGTCGAAAATGCAGCCATGAACTCTCAAATGAGACGCATCGATCTGGTATGCAAGCTGATGGGCCCGTTTTTCATTGGCCTTGTTGATGGTGTCTCAACCGAGACCGCAATTCTAGTGAACTTGGGAATCAATTGTGTTTCCCTAACTGTCGAATACTTTTCCATTGCCAAAGTAGGTGCTTCGAGGAGGACCAACAGATCATCAGCTGAAATGATGCAGGTCTATTACCAAGTTCCAGAGCTCCAGCGGCCAAAGACGATACCCAACCTGACACCAGAGCACTCGGATCAAGTACAACAACCCCGATTAGGCAACATAGCGCGAGCCGTCAGGAGATCTGGAGAAGCTATGATATTGTACTTGAGGCACCAGGCTTTTATGCCTTCGTTTGCTTGCGCATTGTTGTATCTGACAGTCCTGGCTTTTGGTGGCCAGATGGTGACGTATCTGCTTGTTTCCGGCTACACAGCGACTCAAATTGCTTCTGTGAGAATCATATCAGTGGCGTTTGAGGTCTTGGCCACATGGATTGGCCCGTGGTTGATTGGCAAGATAGGCCCTGTCCGTGCGGGACTCTGGTTCTCAAGCTGGCAGCTCAGTTGCCTGGCTGTGGGCGTGTCTATTTTCTGGATGTATGCCGACAACACCCTCGTTTCAACCTCGGGGCTTGTGGGTGGCACAATTCTTAGCCGCGTAGGACTCTGGGGCTTTGATTTGTCCACGCAGCTGATTGTCCAGGATGTGAGTTTGCTGATGCTTCATAAAAAGAAATCACGTTCAAGCCACTGACAATTTTGACAGGAGGTTGAGGAGGAGATTCGTGGAGCCTTTTCCGCAGCAGAAGCAAGCTGGCAGAACATTTTTGAGATGTGCTCGTACGCCATGACTGTTGTTTTCTCATCCCCAGAGCTGTTCCGATGGCCGACAGCCATTAGCGTTGCAGCAGTTTCTCTGGCGTGGGCGCTGTACACGCGGTTCGTGAGAGAAAGACGAGGACACCTCATCCACTGGCCTGCGTGCATTTCGCATCCCGAGAAGAGACAGAGATCGACGGAGGACTTTCTCCAGGGCGTGTCGCGCAGACAAAGAGATGGGTTCTAAGGTTGCTTTTCCCTGGAAGCAAAATTGGCCTGGTGACCAATATAATTTTTTGGGAGGGTGTAGAGGAAGTTTGGATACGAAGTAGAAAAGCAAAAAAAAACATGCCCGGCACCGCCCGCAAGTATCTGAAAAGTTCGGCCGATATTGGGCTTTGTGGCAGGCAACCCAGGAATCACCTCGACCACCTCATCCACCTCGCAATATTGCACGAGGCACTTTTCATGGTCACCTGGGTTCCGAGGGTGTTGCAACAGGAGCCGCGATGGGACCAAGCCTTGGTGCCGGAGCCGTCCAGGCTTGGCGCCGTGTCTCAGAAGAGGCCCTTTGTCTTGGATGCACGCATGTATAGAAATGTGTCTCTAGTGTTCCTTGCCACCGATCAAGCAGGCTTCCTCGCATCGCACAACATGATGGGCTGCTAGATGACCAAGATGAGGCCAGCGTATGTTGCGAGTCCGCGTCCAGGCCGGGCTGAGATCTGGGGCGTGAGTGCGAGACTTGCACCCACCCCGACAAGGAAACGAGGTCAGCTGCGTCGGGGCCGAGACGCGTGCGCGGAGGGCCAAGACGGATAGAGGTGTGCTAGATATAAGACATGCAGGAGAAAAAACGGGTTTAGATGGCACATACAACACAACCCAGCGGGTGACTGGATACATGGCACACGATGTGAATTGGTAACCACAAAACAGGTGGGTCGATAGTTGGAAACCAAACCAAGGTCAACAAAGTATCCTGTCATGATACACGCGTTGCGCTATCCCTTTGTTTTTACATTGTGGTTTGTTTGCCTTGGTTCTTGTCGCCGACTCGACACCTGTTCAGTGAACAGTCTAGCGTCACATTGTTTCGCAACGCAAGTAAGCACACACGCTCCGGGATAGGGTCTCAACTGCCCTCCACCACCGTGGTGGGAAGCGGTTAGAGAGTCAGTCAAGGAGCTGGTTGGTGTTGTGGCACACACTTTCGGGGGGGCCTCACACCTCTTCCTTGGTCGAGCCGCGGCGGGTATGTAGTGTCGGGATAGTTCATTGTGCTGATGGTGGGTGTCGAAGCCGGGGCTGCATCGACCGAGTGAGAACAAACCACTAGCACAACATGGACAGTGGTGTTGCCTTACATAAGGGGGCCCTGCTAGCGGCAACCCTGGGCTGCATGGACCCCCAAAGGCCCCCAACGTGGTGGCACTGGCAGGGTGCAGAGTGGCACCCGGGAACCGTGATAGGTAGCCCCGATGCCGCCGGAGGTGAGATGATGTAGCGGATCGCCTCCCCTGGCTTCTCTTGGGCCATCCCCTGAAGCCCCCCTGTGGTTGCAGCGCAGGGGAGGCCCAGCTCTTTTTGTTAGGTACATTGTTCACAAATTCCCACCAAGCAAGGCACCGGCTTCACTGACCGCACTCGCTGGGTGAACAGTGGCGCTGAGAAGGATCCACTCTCCCAGGGCCGTAAAGTTGGGCCTTATGCAATAATCCTGCTGATCCACACGTCGCGAGGCCAAGACCCCAAAGTACATCGCAAAAGGTGTCTATCTTTTTTTCCCCAGACCTTCAGCCTGGTCGTCACATGCGCCGTGGTTCGCTCCAGCATCCAACTTTGCAGACTCCCTCTGCTCGTCTCCTTCCTTAATACCTGCCCATCCCAGACTCGTCTGGATGCGCTGTCGCCTATCGTCGCGCCGAATCTCGACCCTGCGATCCTCGGTACGCCGTCGTGCCTGCATCTCAGGCCAAGCATCTCAACGTCACGTTTCCGTCCTCTTCCCCAACACGCGAGCTCCCGACGCAATCCACCCACGCCATCCCTCACCATCGAAACACTCTCCTGTCTCTCGCTCCAGTTCGACTTAATCCACCGCCATGAACGGCACCGCAGCCTCGGCAAGGGCCAAGAGAAAGGCCCCGAGTTCGCCCGACCAGGTCCCCCCGGCGAAGAGGGCCATCAACGGAAAGCATTCGGCTGATGACAACACACCCGACATTGTCGAGTACGACGACCGCTCTGAAATTTCTGAAGACATTCACCCACACGCCGCAATGTATATCGGTACACCCGGAAGCTTGGGAGAGTGGCAGGACACGATCCAGAAGGTTGTGCGCAATGTCGTCGCCATCCGATTCTGCCAGACCTGCGCGTTCGACACAGATCCCGCCGTAGCTAGCGAAGCTACCGGATATGTTGTTGACCCAGAACGAGGGTATTTTTTGGCCCATTGCATGCCACCCGCCCGCTGCATCGCTAACGGCTCGCAGATACATTCTCACAAACCGTCACGTCGTTGGTGCTGGTCCTTTCTGGGGCCACTGCGTCTTCGATAACCACGAAGAGGTCGATTGCTACCCCGTCTACCGCGATCCGGTCCACGATTTCGGTATTCTGCGATACGACCCCAAAGCGATCAAGTACATGCACGTGGATGGACTCGAGCTGCGTCCCGACCTGGCCAAAGGTGAGCCCGCTAATCTATGACTAATCCTTGACAGCTGCTAACAGTGACTGCCCAGTCGGTGTCGAGATTCGAGTTGTTGGTAATGATGCTGGTGAAAAGCTCAGTATTCTTTCTGGCATCATTAGTCGTTTAGACCGAAACGCCCCCGAATACGGCGAAGGTTACAGCGATTTCAACACATGTTACTACCAAGCAAATGCTGCCGCCAGTGGAGGAAGCTCGGGCAGCCCCGTTGTGAACAAGGATGGGTGTGCAGTCGCGTTGCAAGCTGGTGGTCGCTCTGATGGTGCTTCGACTGATTATTTCCTACCTCTCGATCGACCACTGCGAGCCTTACAATGCATCCAGGAGGGAAAACCCGTCACGCGAGGCGACATTCAGACCCAATTCCTCCTGAAGCCATTCGACGAGTGCCGTCGGCTGGGCCTTGCCCCCGAGTGGGAGGCTGCCATGCGCAAGCAATTTCCCGACGAGACCAACATGCTTGTTGCTGAGATTGTTCTGCCTCAAGGACCTTCGGATCACAAAATCAAGGAGGGTGATGTTCTCATCAAAGTCAATGGGGAACTCATTACGCAATTTATTCGACTTGACGATATTCTCGATTCCAACGTGGGCGAGACCATCAAGGTCCATCTTCAACGCGGTGGGCAAGATGTGGAGGTCGACATCGAGGTTGGCGACCTCCACAAGATCACCCCTGACCGCTTTGTCACGGTGGCTGGCGGCAGCTTCCACGATCTCTCGTACCAGCAAGCCAGACTCTATGCGGTCCCAGTAAAGGGCGTCTACATCTGCGAGTCTGCTGGCTCGTTCCGATTTGATAACTCTGACAATGGCTGGATCCTCCAAACCGTGGACCACAAAAAGGTTCCTGATCTCAAGACATTTATCGAGGTCATGAAAGGTATCCCTGACCGTGCTAGAATTGTTGTCAGTTATAAACACTTGCGCGATCTGCACACTCTCAACACAACCATTGTCTACATTGATCGCCACTGGTCCTCCAAGATGAAGATGGCTATCCGCAACGATGAGTCGGGCGTGTGGGATTTCACTGATTTGGGTGACCCGCTCCCTCCTGTGCCCGCTGCTCGACGATCAGCTTCATTCATCGAGCTAGACCATATGCCCCACCCAGATATTGCGGATCTCATCAAGAGCTTCGTTCACATCAACTGTACCATGCCTGTAAAGCTGGATGGGTTTCCCAAGAACCGGAGATGGGGTATGGGTCTCGTCATCGATGCCGAGAAGGGTCTGGTCCTGATTTCCCGAGCCATTGTCCCTTACGACCTCTGCGACATCACTGTCACAATTGCCGACTCTATCATTGTCGATGGAAAGGTTGTGTTTTTGCACCCCCTCCAAAACTACGCTATCATTCAATATGACCCGTCTCTCGTTGATGCGCCCGTGAAGAGTGCTCGCCTCAGCAACGAGATGCTTACGCAGGGAGCCAAGACTTACTTCCTTGGCTACAACCGCATCGGCCGAGTCGTTCACGGCTCTACCACTGTGACTGAAATCACTGCGGTCGCTATTCCCGCGAACTCGGGTGCTCCTCGGTACAGAGCTGTCAACGTTGATGCCATTACCATTGATAGCAACCTGGGTTCCACGTGTAACAGTGGTGTGCTCGCTGCCCCTGATGGCACCGTGCAGGCACTTTGGTTGTCGTATCTTGGCGAGCGCTCGCCTTGCACGCAGCGGGACGAGGAGTACTACCTTGGTCTCGGCACAAAGACCTTGCTGCCTGTTATCGAGGCCATCCAAAAGGGGGAGACGCCCAAGTTGTGCATCCTCTCGGTTGAATTCAGGTCCATTCAGATGTCGCAGGCATCCGTGATGGGCGTCTCCGACGAATGGATCAAGAAAGTCACACAAGCTAACCGATCGCACCACCAGCTGTTCATGGTTAGCAAGCGGGCATTCGAGCGTACCAACCAGCCTGTTTCGTTACTTGAGGGCGACATTATCTTGACCTTGAACGGCAAGATCTGCACTACCATCTCTGACTTTGATGTCATGTACTCGCACGAAGTTCTCAATGCAGTAATCGTTCGTGAGTGCGAGGAGATGCACCTTCAGCTCCCAACAGTCTCGGCAAACGACACAGAGACGGACCATGCTGTCTCCTTCTGCGGTGCGATCCTGCACAGGCCTCACCAAGCCGTCCGGCAACAAATTAGCAAGTTGCACAGTGAGGTTTACGTGTCGAGCCGCATCCGCGGTTCTCCAGCCTATCAGTACGGTGTCGCACCCACCAACTTTATCACGCATGTTAACGACACTCCCACCCCCGATATCGACTCATTCATTGCCGCCACCAGAGAAATTCCTGACAATACTTGTATGCGCATTCTGTATTTCCCCCGTACTGATGATCCCTCAGCTAACTTTTCACAGATTTCCGACTGAAGGCAGTCACATTCGATTGCGTACCATGGGTTATTACGATGAAGAAGAATGAGCACTACTTCCCCACCATGGAGCTAATCAAGGACAGCAAGGAAGCATGCGGATGGCGAAGAGTGTCGTACGAGGGCAAGAAGGCAGTCAAGGGAGAGACAACCGACGGCGTGCCACCGGTTGTTGCGGATGCCGAGATGGTGTAGGTTAGCGGCTGGAAGGGGACGGCATATTTTTCAGATGAGTATGCCACAGGCCGCGGATAGACGGCATGGCCTGTGTATTGGCTTGTAAGGCTTAGGGTTTGGTCACGGCGTTTTATGGCGATGAAAGATCTCTCACGGTTATCTTGAGCTAAGCTGCAGCATCGGGAATGGTAATTCGCCTGCGGACAGAGCTACAGATCCCCTAGGCGAGTTCGGCCAAGGGAATGTATCATAGAATAAGTCGGTTGTGGGATAATTTAGGACGGCGGCAACATCGTTGGGATGTTGGATTTGGAATTGCATCCTTGGTCATGATTTTGAATGTTTCAGTGCAAAAAGTGGTGTATGCTCATCTCACATCTTCTCTTGCCCAATTCAAGCTGTTAAATAGCTGCCTGAAGCTGGGGTGGCTGGTAGTGGTTACAAGGTTGCCTGCCTGCACGGCCGCGTATTGCAAGTATATGAAGCTCTCGCGGCGGTTCCGGCGCGGTAGTGGGGCTGGGGCTGGCCAGTGAGCTCATGTGCGAATTGTTTCTGCCTTGTCAACACCACCACGTCAACCCCCATAAGATCCACGTGCCTTGGTTTTCTGTTCTTCTTCTTAACCTTCCGCAGTTCGATTTTGCCTCCATCGTTTCTCCTATAACTTCCACCAATTGTCCCATCATGGCGCCTCCTGGAGCCACTCTGCTGGTGAGCCATCATCCCCGCGCTACCCCGCCATGGCCATGGAGCCGCATGAGCCAGTGACGCAATCGCTAACCACGACGGGATGCGTAGACCAAGCTCAAGGTCCAGCTCAAGCTCGCCATCGCACGCCTTCGCATGGTGCAGCAGCGCGATGAGCAGCTCGGAAAGACGAGCCGAAGGGTCATGGCCCAGCTTCTTGAGGCGGGCAAGGAAGATTCAGCGCGTATTCGAGTCGAGAACATCATCCGAGCCGACATCATCACCGAGCTACACGAAATACTAGAACTGTACTGCGAGCTACTTTTGGCACGCGCAGGATTGATGGAAGGACCCACAGTCGACTCAGGGCTTGAGGAGGCTATCAAAAGTATCCTCTACGCGGCGCCCAAGACGGAGATCAAAGAACTGGGGACGGTGCGAGTGCTGCTGGCCGAAAAGTACGGCAAGGAATTTGTCCATGCGGCGATGGAGAACACAGATGGAAAGGTCAACCCAAAGGTTGTCAAGAAGTTGAGCGTGGAGCCTCCGCGTGAAGAACTAGTCGTGGGATATCTAGAAGAGATTGCAAGGGCATATGGCGTGGATTGGCCCAAGCGAGAGGTGGCCACACCACCGCCAGAGCTCTTGGATGATGATGATGGTCTCGGAGGCGATGGCGATGATGATGATGATGCAGGCGGAAAGGAGAACAAGGTGCTTGCCGACCCGCTGCTGGCGGAGAATGTCAAAACGATCGGAACGCCGCTCAAGAAGATGGGAGGTGCTCCCAAGAGCCCAGTGACAGTGACGCCGCCACGGATGACAACCGATAATGTTCACCCGAAAGTGACGCTAAATTCGGTCGAGCTGAAGCCGAACAAGAAGATGGACGCAGCAGCAAAGAAGAAGGGGCCCGACGGCGATGTTCCAGATATCAAAGACTTGGAGGCAAGATTTGCCGCATTGAAGAGAGGCAGGTAGTCGGTGGGCAGTACGGAGTTAGGACGATGAGTCAAGGAATATGGAAAGAGGCACGAAGCTGCTGTTGGCATTTTGATTCTATTGTACGACATAGGAGTTGCGAGGGTTCATTGATTAGTTCTTTTCTCTATCCAGTTTCCAACCAAAGCCACGATCTGAAGAACCTCAGCACATTTTGAAGTGATTATGATTCTCTGCTCGGAAACTTGCGGGACTGTTTTTTTTTTTCATGACACACATAAGGCGAACGTGCCTTCCGCCTTAAAGAGGCGTTGGGCTCATATATAATTGGTCCGCCCACTTTCATGTCCGCCGTCCTTGGCAGCTGCCAACTACCCGGCATGGACTCCTGCTTTATTCAACTTACCTCAAGTGCGAAGTCGGGTAAATGGATCAATTCTTTGGGTCTTTTTACCTATCCTTCGCCACTACCGCCTCATTCTTTGCCTTCTCTTGGTACAAGCCCAAGTTCATCTCATCGTGCTCGGTCCAGCCCCCAGTCTCATGTCCACCGATTCTCGTCAAGATGGATACTGATTCAAAGATCCTCTCTAATCTGCGCGACGTTGTTAGCTGCAACGGCCTCCGCAACTTTGCTGACCTCAATCAGATGCGTCAAGACACTCTTGAAAAGCGCTTAGTCAAGGTTCGGCGAAACTTATCCGCCGAGGGCATGGCCTCGATCTATGTATCGTGGCTCTGCGGCAACCTCTCAAAATCGATTTCCCGAACCAAAGAGGCCGACGCCATCGTCAAGCGCTGCTGTAATTTCATGAGCCTATGGGGCATAGACATGATCAAGGCCTCCGAATTCTGCGATGCCTGGACTGAACGAGAAATGGGTTGTCGGAGCGGATCCGACGCTAAGCAACTAAAGATGCGCATGTTCAACGTGCGAGACACGGTGCTTCAACGATATCCGCGTCCTTCCCAGTCCCAAAAGAGACAAAAGAACATGGCCCCATCGGTCAAATCGGACTATGACCTAACCCCCAATCCAGATTTAACGCCAATGGTCAACTCGGTTCCCAAGCCGGAAGCCAAGAGAAAGCTATCGGAGACACCACCCCTCTCGTTACAGAGACGAAACGTTTTCTCGCTTACGCTGGACACGAAGCGGGATTCGTGGAATGTTTCTTCTGAAAATGCGAGTCCAATCTCTGCTAACCTCGGTCGGCTAGGCGAGACCATCTCGCCAGTGCCAAAGAGTTATCGGTGCAGGCGATGCGGCCTCGGTGGTATGTACCTACCTAGTGCCCGTTGACCACTTTCATGGCTCATTCTTTAGGACACCTGATCAAAGATTGTCCAACGAATTCCGATCCGGATTTTGATCTCTCGCCAATGCCTAGCTACACGTGCCACCTCTGCGGTGCTCAGGGTGATCACTACATCACTCGTTGTCCCAAAAACAAGCACAGAGTCCACTCCATCAGCCCGCGTGGCCAAAAGCGTCAAAGGGCCGAATATTATCACGGTCCTGCCATTACGGATGTCTGCGAAAAGGAGATGGGAAGGCTCTCACCCTACGAGGTAAATGCCATTCACTTTCTTCTGTGCGTAGCCCAAGTCTAACGATGGCCAAGAACTCAAGCGGTGCTGGTCAAGACTCAAGCCCTCAGACCGAACAGAAAAAGGAGGGATCTATTGCAGAAGATAATCTTTACAATTCGCCTTGGCACGGCGGTTGGGCCTCGCCTCCTCGTAAAAAGGTGACGCTCGAGCCCACATGGGGATATCCCCTAGGGCTTGTCTCTCTATCCGAGGAGGCCTTGATCTCATCCATCAGCCGGGCCTCTGGGGCATTTACTGAGCCCTCCACGGAAGACATGGCCACTATGACAGAGGACTCCAAGTCACCTATCACCCCAAACGCACCAACGTCGCCAAAATTTGCGTTAGCCGATGAGGGTGACACCACCCAGAACGCACCGTTTGCTACGGGGCCACAGGAAGTCAACCCCGTCGAGGTCTACGTCACAGAGAAGCAAGTAAATCATCCAGCCTATGGGGCCGCCGTTGTCAACCTCTTCGACTCTCACAGCAATACATTTGTAAATGTCCGACGGCACATGACAGCCCTGGATTTGTGGGAGCCCAAGACGACCTGAGAGTGACGCTGGTGAATGCCAGTATGATGTGAATACGATGAACGAAATGAAACTGCAGGTATGAATTTTCACAATGAAATCATGGAGTTAAGGATGCTCGAGTTAGCATATCATTTTTCACTTGGCTTTTTTTTCGACCTGAGGGAACGACATCTCAAAGCAAATCTTCACGCTGAGAAGAGACGTTGATAAGTCCCAAAGTTGCGGGTGGATTTTAGTATTTGGTACTAAAAGGGACATACAATTAAATCCGGCCAGTATATGTTCGAGATGGATTCTGACGTGAGGTCCTGGAACGCCTTAAACTCCTTGCTGCCTCCCAAATCTATGTACAAGAATAACAAACGTCCTCAGGCTACAGAGGAAGGAGAGTTTTAGCAGCCCCATATAATAACAGTAGAATGACGTTACTCAAGTTTGTCAAGATGCTCCAATCTGGTGAGGACAACTTGTTTGCTCGTCTCCTCGATTTCGCCAGCCAGGAAGACCTCGTCAAGAATGGCGTAGACTTTGTAAAAGTTGAAGACGAGATCGAGCTCGCAGACGTTTCCGAAGAAGGCATCAAGAACCTCGACGAAGAAGTGGATGGCCTCGAGGAATGCGAGCTCGTTGTCGTTGGTGTCGACGCAGGCGCAGAAGAAGAGGCCGGCGTAGCGACGGTAGACGATCTTGTTGTTGCGGAACTCGACAAAGTTGGACTGGTATTTCTGGTCGCGGGGCGCCACAAGGCGGTGGACCTCGCCCTTGAGCTTGATCTTCTGCTCGTCGCTGAAGGGGGCGTACCACTTGGCGAGACGGGTCTTGCCCCTGGAGAGAGACAAATTGGGTCAGCAGATTGCGGTGGAGCGAAGGGGGACGGGGAGGGCAGGGGAGACGGACTGGCGGTTCTGGATGAGGATAAAGGACAGCATGACGGCGCTCTCTTGTTGCGGGTTCGGTCAGGGCGATGGGTGGCGGCGAGAGTCGACGGGCGTGGTGGTGGACGCGGATGCGGACGTGGGAAATGTAGCTTCGCGGCGGCAGCGGTGGGGAGCAATCAATCATGGGTGCTGCGCCGGGAATGGCGGAGCGACGTTTGGGTATGGGAAGGGTGATGGTGGGTGGGTGCGTACCCTCCAGGGGGGCAGCGGGCGGTAGTTCGCGGGGGCAGAAGGGCATGCTGTGATTGGGCGCGCTGTTCGAGACCACTGAAGAGCCGCATGTCGCAACGCTGCAGCGATGCTTGGCTAAACTAACAGCAGCGAGCCACGCCTGGCTGGTCTTGCATGGTTCGTTAACTGAGGAGGAAATCCAATTGACATTTGGCACACTTTCTTTTCACGGGGATATGTACTTATCAAAGAATCCCCTGGAATTGCCTTGAATGTGCGAGTTTTGGGCTCAGGGCGTGTGCGTGACCCACACAGCTCGCTACATGAGACCTGCCCAGATCTTGTGGAGTCGCAGCACCTTGTTCCATCATCTTGCGCGCAGAGGAGTCGTGCAGCAAATCTTGTCCGCCTCAACCACAACGCCGAGACATGCCTCAATTCAGGAACATTGTTACACGCGAACCCCCCTCCCCTCCCAGGTCGTACGTTGTGGTAAATCATTCTCTGTCACAGAGCGCGGCCGTGCTGGGAATAAATCTCCAAGTGGGCGCCGTGGGAAGCCAGTTCGTTCGGTTCCATGGTCTAACGGTTATGACTGCGGATTCTGATTCCGCCAGCGAGGGTTCGACTCCCTCTGGGACCTTTACTTTTTGCGTTTTCAGCTTCACCCGCTGGTGTAATTGACCCGTCCGTCTTTCTTGGTAGGAGGCTGTGACAATGGTGTACCCGCACCATATGCCCGGCTTGTGCCAAGGTGTGGGCTGGCGAGCCTGTGGCGGGTCACGGATCAGAAGCCATGGTAGGCAAAGTAAATTAATTCATCACATAACTCTAACATAGTAAAGCTCAAGGGCAGATAGATCAATGGGATAAAGATGGGTAATTACTGAATCATAGAGCTTTGTACCTTCTTCGATGATTGACTCGTGTCTTTTCAATCATCATGTGCAAATACCTTTCGGTTGGTAATCGTGTTTTGCTTTTACATCAATGGGGACACCTTACGCACCGGCCTTATAAGTCATAATAATGCCGTACAAGAACAAGAAAATTTTTTTTCTCCCGTTGGTCTTCCAGAGTGAGCCGTGTCAAGCTCTCTTTTCTCTTCTCTTACTCCATATTTGGGGACTTGTTTCCTCAAAAGCATCAAAAGACCCTGGCTAGTTTTCTTGGGAAAAAATTTCAAAGCGGAATCAAGCACAACCTAGTGCTTGTGGCGCACAAGCCAAGAGTATCAGGCATTGTTTGACAATGCGGTTTGCTTTTTTTTTCTTCTTCTTCTTCCTAGTTACCCGGCCTGTCTCGTGTCACGATGCGTCATGCTTGGTGGCGTTTTTATTTTATTTTTATTTTACGGCGGGCTTTGTCAGGGTTGACAGAGGACGCTATCCAGATTACTGTACATGAGCGGGTAGCGTACACAGTGACGAGTCACAGTGGCTGCATCGCATCTCCGTGTCGTGTGCTCCGCGACGAGCCAATCAGGCCTGACGACAAGAGCCGGTTTGGCAGATGCAGATGCCAAGTTTGTGTGCATGTGCAGCGTGCAAGCGTGCAAGCGTGCTGCAGAACGCACAGCCATATTGGATTGGATTGCCCGCTAGAGGCGGCCGCTGCCGAGTTGGCGCCGTTAGTCGAGTTTCGCGGCCGAACACTTCGGCCTGGTCCATGGCTTCGGGTCGTCGTGTTGACGTCGGGCAGCAGGAAAAAGCAAGCAAGGAAGGTGGCAGGGACCGCTGCGAGATCCAGGAACGATGGATTTTAATGGCTGCTCCACCGGGGAAGCCCGCATGGTGATTAACATGGAATTTTTCCAGCATGTTTTCGTCCATCAAACACCGTGACAACCCTGAGCCCCCCCGCCTGTCTGGCACGACTCGAGCAATCGACGGGGGGGGCATTCCCGCCCAACGGCCCATCGGCCACTCTGGCGCACCCGCCGTCCAGGCTTGATTGGCGCCGCGGCCAGTGTCTTGCGTTGCCGCAACCATGGCTGCCATCAACAACAGACGCCGTATCTATATATCAACTGGCCCCCTCGCACACAACTCGAGCTGTCTCACCAATTGCTCGCCCATAACTATCATTGTTCTTGACAATTGATAGTCTGTTGCGCTGGCTGCCTTTTCTAGACTCTTCTGGTCCTCGCGTTGAGAGGGATAATAATCTTGATATGGCCGATGACGACAACGCTCGGAACCCATCGCAAACACCCCCTCATCGGCATTCGCAATGATATCTCTCGCAAAACCGGTCAAGAAGCTAGCCAGGGCCATCTGGGCTGACTACCAGACCAATGACCTCTGGCAGCGCATGGTCAAGTGCACAATTGCAACCACCATTTCAGTCATCATCGTCGCCATCCCGGCTGTCGCCTCCGTCTTCGGCGCCTCTACCTTCCTCTGCCCCATGGCCACCGTGTTTGGCCACCCCGGCCAGCGCACCGGCATCATGATTGAGTCGCTTCTCATGATTTTGCTCGGCTCTCTCATTGGCCTCGGCTGGTCTCTTCTCGGTATTCATCTCTTCAGCCTGGTCCTCGACACCAACAAGGCGGCTGCATACGCTATCCGCGCCGTCTTCTTCCTCGTCATTTTGCTTGTCCACGGCTATATACGCTCCTCCAGTCCGCGTCTCTTCACCTTTGTCGCTTTCCTCCTTATCGCCACCATCATCGTCATTCTTGGAAGTGCGCAAACCGTTACGTTGTCCGTTTTTACAAGCGTCTACTACCCTTTGCTGACCGGCGCCGGCGTATCTCTCCTTGTTAACGTATCCATGTTCCCTGAGCTCTCGAGTAGCTTTCTTGGTCTGTCCACTATTGACACTCTATGTGAAACCATGGACACCCTGACCCGGGCAACGCACTGGTTTATCACTCCGGGCGGAGATGGTCTCGCTGTCACGACTACCGCCAAAAGCGCTGTGGATAAGCAGAAGCGCAAGAAAAAAGGCAGTTGGCAAAAGTTCCTCGCCGAGTTTCCGAATCCATTCCAGTCGGCTCAAGCTCGGTATCTTGCCTCGACTGTTCCTGTTCAGCAAACCACCGTTGCCAGCCTGACAGGGAAAAAAGCCAAGCTTCGTGCCCGTCTTGCGCGTTGCAAGGCGGCCCAGAAGGAAATCAACTATGAAGTATCCGTGTCTCCTCTCCCCCCGAGCAGCATGAAGCCTCTGAGTACTGCCTACATGTCGAATCTGGTTCAGAGTACCATCACTCTCATTGGTGCTTGTGAGAATAAATTCATTGTGCTCGAAAACGAAACCCGTTCCATTGGTGATGATCTCACCATGATCGACAGCTGCTTGAGTGATCCCAGCGAACTTCAGCGAGTATCCACTTTCGAAGACTTCCTCAAGAGGGTAGAAAACGCCAAGCCGATCAGGGAAATTGAGGGCAGCAGTGCTAACCTCTTGGAAAGTATCTTGGAGCAAATCCGGGAGCCTATTCAGGAATTCGAGGCCTCTTTAAAGGAGGCGGTAACATTAGTCGTCTCATGCTTGGCTTATTGCTATGATGTGCCCAAATTACCGTCAGGTTCACCGGCCCCAGCAGGTATTCATCTTCAAGAGCTTGACCTCAGAATCGACGAGTTCACAGATGCTCTCGCAGAATTTGATTCCAGCTGCGCAAGCGAACTGAGGCGATTGGCATCAGGTCCGGATGGGCGAGGGGTCGATTTCATGCCTCGAATGGAGACATTTCTTGTTTCGTCGTTTGTGCTTGGATTTCGACAAGCTGCAATGCATGTTTTGCAGATGCTTCGGCATGTTAGGCTTGTGGTGGAGGAGAGAAAATCCAGAAACGACAAGTCATCTCTCTGGCTGCCCCGGTACACAAGCATCCGACAGTGGCTTACCTCTGGTGGTGAAAAGGATGGTTTGGTCCTTCCAGAAGAAGCTCGCAAGGAAGTTCGCAGAGGCAAAGTTGCTCCAGGGTCTAAGCCCAAGGCGCAGGCTCATTCTGCAAAGAGCGAGAATGTTGAACGTGAAAAAACTGCAGACGAAGAAAAGGGAGTCACAAGAAGCAAAAGTCAAAAGACACCAACCCTTGAGAAGAAGAAAGAAACAGCAAAAGATAAGCCCGAGGAGACGGATTGGGTATTGAGGATGAGAGGTAAGGCAGCGGATGGGTTGGAATGGATACAGGATTCCGACGACCTCGGTTATGCCGTCAAGCTCTCGATTGCCGTCTTTCTCGTCAGCTGGCCGGCCTTTGTGTCATCCTGGCATGGCTGGTACTCCGACGTTAAAGGGATATGGGCGCCCATGCAGCTCTTTCTTGTTTTCGATGTTGCCGTGGGCACCTCATTCTTTGTTTTCTTGGTTCGATTGAGCGGTGTTATTTCTGGCTGTGTTTTGGGCTACCTGTCGTACGAAATTGGGAGAGGCAACAGGATCGCTATGATCGTCATCCTGGTTTTTGGCATCATTCCCTCCACTTACGTCCAGCTCGGAACCAAGTACGTCAAAGCCGGCATGGTCTCCACCGTCACCATGGTCGTGGTCGCCCTTTGTGAGTCTGCTCATCTTATCAATTCCACCAGGCGCTAACAGGTTACAGCTGCCCTTAGCCACAGCGGTACAGTGGTTGAAATCTTCTACAAGAGACTCACAGCTTTTGTCATAGGTGGTGCCGTAGCCCTGGCAGTTGAAATGTTTCTCTACCCGGTCAGAGCACGTCACCGTCTTGTTGAATCACTCTCGGCTTCGGTAAAGCAGATACAGAACATGCAGGCTGCCATGGCCGTTGGTATAGACAGCGCGGAGAAGCCCGACTTTCGCTCTCCCGTTCTGCACAAACGCTTCACTCACGCACGAAACAAAGCCCGAGGCGCTCTCGCAGCAGCGGAGACTTTCCTACCATTTTGTTCAAAGGAGCCACGCTTAAAAGGTAGTTTTAAACCTCTCGCGCCCATTTATCAGGAGATTGTCTACGTGCTTCACCAAATCATCGATCGAATGGACAACGTCGTACAACTGCGAAAGGAATACGGCTCCTCCTTGCTTGAGGATTTGGTTACCGATGTCCATCCCTATCGTCGAAATGTAGCCGCCAGCATCATGATTGTTCTTTATTCCGTCAACGAGGCTCTCACCACCTGGCAACCTCTCCCGCAATTCATCCCATCAAGTCGACTGGCTCAGCTCCGACTCGTCAACCATGTCCGCGAGCTGCTAGCCGCACGCAGCGGCACCCAGACCCCCGCTGGTCCCCCCTCTGCCAGCTTGGGCACCAACAGCGAACTGGGAGAGGAGATCGCCCATCTCATTACTCAGAAACGCTTCCTCTCCTGGAATGCCACCACGGCAGGTCAAATGGAGATTATCGAGTACCTCGAGGAACTGGTGGAGCTGACAAAGCTGCTTGTGGGCGTCAATGCATTCCGCAGTGGCATGCTTGAGAAGCCCGACTACAGCAACTACCGACAACGTATTCGCCGGGCGGAGCGTGCGCCGCTTGTCCCGGTCCCTACGGCCCAGGATAGTCTGGCGGGCTTCCCGGCGGAAGAGACAGCCACGCTGCCTGAGACCTCACCCCCTGAACAGGAGCTTCAGAGGGTCAGGACCATGCGCGAGCGTGCAGGACAGCTCAGGGACAAGTTGCGGAAGAAGGACGCCGTGGCTGAGGCAGACGAAAGCGACAGCGAAGAAGAGGTGCCTATGAGTCTCCAAAGAGTTGGCACGCGACTCTGGGAAAACGATGCCGTCACGCGCAGGCGGGCCTTTACCCTCAGTCATGATACCAAGTGATTACAGGTGTACTTATGTTTAGGGGGGTGATACTTTTTTTTTGGATCAATGATGTCAGGGCGAAATAGGCGAGTTGGTTCATTTTTGTGTCATTTTTTTTCTTCTTCATATACCCAGGATCGTACTACAGCCAGTTAGATACCAAAATTGCAAAATTCGTTGCTTATTTATATTTGCTTAACCAATTCTCCAACATACACATAATCATCAAGAGCCCAGTTCGCTGTTTGCGTACTCCTAAAACACCATTTGAAACTGTCGCAAGAAGCATCAAAACATGGCAAATTCTTCCAAGTATCCAATTCTTGTGCTAGAAAATATTCAGAGGCGTATGCTGCGGAAGCTTGGTGCCGTTGAGCATGGCCCGGGACTTCTTGGGTCGCTGCTGGAGGCGACGGGAACCCTCCTGGACGTGCCTGGGTTCAATGGGCGTCTTCCCCTCGCTCGGGGGATCGAAGAGGGCCTGCTCATGCTTGCGCTTCTTGGTGGTGCCGTCCTTGTCGCCGCCGTTCAGGGCACGAGCCATGTCCTCCTGCTCCTTGACCTTGAGAGCCATTTCGGTGAGCGTCTGCACCATCTCAAAGGTCAAGAAACCGAGTATGTCAACAATATCGTCTGAGGGCTTGCTGTCCGTCACAATTCCAAACCCCGCCCACTCGCGGAAACGCTTGCCCTTGCGGTATGTGAAGGATGCCTGGCGGTATTCGGACCAGGTGACGTATTCCTCCTTGGTCATGGCCTTTGTGCGCTCATCTGCCTTGCGAAGGCGCTGAAGCGTGATGTAGTTCATTTCCTCCTCTTCTTCGTCCTCCTCGTCGTCTCGCTCGGGCACTTCAACAGAGTAAAATGACAATGGCTCCCAGGGAAGTCCGACCTTTGCCTTTTTGTTCTTTTTGGCAGCCTCGTCGTTTCCTGCTGTGCCTTCAACTGGATCCTCACCTCCGGCAAGATCAGCATCAGCACCCTTGTCATCGGAATCCTTGACGTTCTTTCGGACGTCTTTCCAGGACAGAAAGGTTCGGAGACGAGACACCTTGGCTTGGTCGTGGCGAATCTGAAAGATTAAGTCGTTGATACCAATAGACTTAGAGCCACGTCGTGAAGCAAGTTCAGTGCAGTTTCGGAGCTAGTTGTGAGTTAGCAGCAGTTCTTCAAACAGGTGGTAAACTGCATACCAATTCTATCACTTGCTGTCGAACAATGTCCTCGATAATACTGGTGGTTTCAACAGGAGGTTCCGCAGTCTCTCCAGAGACGTACATCATCTGGCAAATAGTGTCAGCGAGGCGATTCTTGAATTCGTCCCATGATTCGTCTGGTTCGTCGTCAGAGAAAGCATAGCCAGATAGATGATGTTCCCCAGTGATGGCCCCCAGGTGTTCCGAGCACCTTTGAGAACTAATTTCAGCAGTCTCTTGTTGTATGGAAGATTGAGGAACGTTTCCGACATCAACTTCCGGAACGAAGCCAAGCTCGAATTGACTCTGCGGCCCAGCCAAATCCGCAGGCGAAGCGGACCAGAGCCACTCCTTGGGAGCGCCTTGAGCATCATGTGCAAGGGGGTTATGCAAAATCTCCCGATGAGCCCGGCCGACTTTGTCACTAAGGGGAGTCTGAGCTGGGAAGATGGGGGCACCGTGATCTGGTCGGTTGCGTGGAGTTTGTAGTGGGCCGGGCAGATGAAGAACTTCATTGTTACAAGCCAAGAAACTAGGCACGGCACCATCATTATAAGATGATGAAGGTGGATGGCGCGCTCCAGGCCCAAAGGCACTGTTCTTCGGCCGCACCCCCATTTAAAAGTTGCTCCAAGGTGTGAATGTTGCTTGCGAGCTTGTGTCGACGTTGAGATTGGCAAAGGTGGGAAAAGAAAGCGATTGTTGACATTTCCTCGATGTAATGTTTGGTTTGTTTACTTCAAACGGGATGAAATAAAAAAGCAAGGACGGCATGCAAGTGCAGCATGAGCGGCAGCCGTATGCAGATGGCAGCATTTCACCCCAGCAGCGCAATTCCATCACTGCAAGGTGATTGTCGCAGCGGCCACTCGCCAGCATTGTCGGGGACCAACCAAATCACGGGCGAACCAAAAACAGAGAAGAGAGGAAACTTAGAAAATTGAAGCCTTACCTGGCTGATTTCCTGGCGATATTTATACGCCTTACTATCTTTTCCGTCCGACATGTTTGCGACAGGCCCAAGCCAGTGAGGGGCGGGGTGTGGGATATCAACACAATGCCCTTACCGGGATGCAGGATGCGATGCGACTCTGTCGGCAGCCAGCCAGCTCTCGCAATAATTAATACAGCCCCGGTGCAGTAACACCAAGCACTGGGTGAAGCGATAACCCAAGAAAAGCTCGCAGATGTCGCCAGGGGGGGGGAGAGCGAAAAGTCAAGGAAGAGCGCGAGGAATGAGGTTGAAGGCGTCACGCCAGCAGCGCGCGCAAGGCAAGGGGGGCGATAGACTCTAGACGGTACGATCCAATTGGCTTGGCAATGCGATGCGCAAGAGCCCCGATCAACGAAGCAGGCTTTCGCGTGATGAAGACCAACCGCTGAGATGATCTGGGATGGGACGTTGGGCGCGGTGCGACGGCCCGGCGTTGAGATTAGGATGGGGAGTCGGCAACGTCGCTGCGATGAGGCTCGGCACCAACAAGGCATCGAGGTACCTGGCTGTCCTGCGCTAAGGCCACCGCGCCACCTGGAACCGTCGTCTGCTGCTACTACCCCACGGGTTATGGAGATATGTCACGTGATCGCTTTCAAGACAGTGCTTAAATTGTAAATGGATCGACGTGTGACGAGGCGAGAGTGAAAACGAGCGATCCAAGAGTGACGCTGTATTTAAATTGCAATATCTGTGAGGGATGTTGCATGGAATCACGGTTGAGGGCTGGTTTCTTCAGAAGGTGATTGGAGGCTTTGCATAGCACCCAGGACCTCCCAGGGTGTGTATCATGGCTCAACACAGTTGTGCCCATAGATAAATAAATCATGCCATCACTTATCCTTTTTCTTTTCTTCTTTTCTTTTCTCAGATTACCAAGGACAGTTTTTGTTGGGAAACCATATCAACCAGTCCCGGAAATCCCTTGGCCGATTCTCGCCCAGCGCCCCGGCATCGCTCCCTTGGATGCCCAAATCACAATGTAGTGGTCAGCCAAGAGATGCCACTCTTCCACCTCGTCCAGCCCTTCCAGGGAATCGACTCTTTCTTTCTCGTCAGCTGAGACCCATTTCTCCCAGACGGCCCGGATGGTCATGTGCTCAACCTGCTCGAAGCTGGCCGCCCGCAGCCGCGCCTCCTGGTCGCGGGGCTCGTGGTATGCTTCCAGCGTGGGCATGCGGATGCGACGCTGGGCAAGATTGGACACCATCATTCGGCCAAAGGCGTCCTGGGACCTTATTGGCTCGTATATTACGGTGGATAGCGCGGGTATCCGTGAGGTGAAGTAGGCCAGCACGCCAGATGCATCAGATGGTGAGAGGTAGCAGAGGCAGCACTCGGAAATGAGAAGTGTTGGGATGTCAGACCGAAGCCCAGCAATAGTCACTTCCTTTTGAACCTCCTCTGCGGCTTCTGCGTCGGCATCAGGGTTTGTAAGTGTTTCGATTTTCGTAGCAGGAGCAGCAGAGAGCGAACGGAGGTCGAGGCCATGGCAATAGTATTCGCCCCCCGCAGGTGGTCTGCTGGACCACGACGAGCCGCTCTCCTGCCTCGAGGCATCACCTAGGATTCCTCTTAAACCAGGGTTGGCCTGGACAGTCCGAAGCTTTTTGGAACTAGTCACCTCAAAATCGATCTCGTGGTATATCAGGCCCGTCCTCGCAGGCTGGGCAAACAAGCGAAAGGGTCGCGTATCAGTGCCAGCACCCAGTGACACGATTTGCCTCTCCTGAGCGCCATTCTCGGGGCCCTCCACATCCGCCAAAAATGCATCGACAATTGTGTCGAGCGCGGTGGTGCGCGCATACGTCCCTGCAAGGAGCTCAGCTTGGTTTGGCCCAGTTGGAGCTCAGGGAGCCTAGCCTACCTCTGTTGATAATGGGGAGCCTCCTCGGCGCGGGGCCGTCGGCGCTCTGGACGAAGAAGGGAGCGTACGGATCATCGAGATAGCCCAGGTCGACGGCGCTCAACCTCGACACGGCGGCATCGGTGTCGGTTCCCTGGATGGTGGCATCGTGGGAGACGGCTGACCGGCTCGGACCGCCGCCTCGGCCGCGGCCACGCGCTGAGCGGGCGCCCCGGGCAGAGCGGAGGGAGTCGAGCAGGTTCGGAATGTGCGGCGTCGACATCTGGGTGTTATTTTTGTCTCCCTTCTTTTTTAAGTGGTTGAGGTGGGTATCGGAGAAGAGGCTCTGGGCGCTGTCTCGCATGAGCAGCCCTATCCAATGCGGCCGGTGACGTCGATCACTCAGCCTGGTTGACGGATGAGACTGCGGGGCAGACGGTGCCCCTCCAAGGGCCAGCCAGCATGGCATGGTTACCGCCGCCGGCCCTGAGTAACCACCAACATCAACAACAACCAACAATCAGGCAAAAAAGAAAGAAGAGGCATGGAATTTTCTCATGTGGCGAGTTACAGTTTTCCCATGATCATTATGTCGCAATACGCTTCGTATACAAGCCAAAACCGTGCATGCAGCTCGTGATCAGATCACCATTCCAACATCTCGAAGGTTCCGGTGGCGTCGGATCCTGGTTATTGATGAGTGGCATCAGTCACTTATGAGACACAAAGTAATTGGTGGACCAAATTCCAAGGGGAACCATTACGTTGCGTACAATTTCTTGGGTCATTGTATGACGCACCCAATATTAGTTGATCTTGCAAGGCTGGATAATGTGATGATATGCATGGGAATTCACATCTTCTCATCACCCTTCCAGGTCCAGTATTGATTCCCCGTGGCGCCTAGGCGCACACACACACCACACACGGATGGTTTCAGTGCTAGTCCCACGCGCGCACACTCGCCCACGAGGCGACGGGCTGCATCCAATGGTGGCGGAGTTGCAGCGCCCAAAGTCCGCACCCCTGCTCCTGAAGCTGAAGCCGAGAGGGCCCGGAGACAATCGGTGGGAAGCTCCTCCGAATGCGACTGGGATTTGGTGGCCAGAATAGAAATCTCCCAACAGGACAAACGGTCAGCATGCCCTGTGCAGCCCGACTGAAAAAAAAAAAAAACAAGATGCAGAGTCAGCGTTGGGTCACAGTTTTGAGTCAGCCAGAATGAGAGAGAGAAAAATCACAACAACGTATGTTGTCTTGTCTTGACCTGTCTCATTTCACATCTCTCTTAATGTGCATCTTACACTTTGAGTGCGAGCTGAACCTCCCACAGCCAAATTGGGTAATGCCCGGAACAAGGGACCAGTCGCGAAAATGGTGTCGGCAGAGGACACAGTAAAAAGACAAGAACGAGGAGGAAAAGAGAGAGCAAGTTGGCTGCAAGGCCAGTGAAAAGGCAGACGCAGAGCCAATCGGCGGCGGCCGAGGCCAGCATGGTCAGACATGCTGCCCAAACTCTGGCATACTGGGGGTTGCATCCTGCCTATCCGCACAGCAGCCTGCTTACACGCAACGCATTTCGCGAGCCCACCCCCAAGGGTCGATCGGAGCTCTGTTGGTGGCTGAGCCGCCCGCTGCCAGTGTGCTGCCTGCTGCTCCCAACGCCAAACCCCACCGGCTACATCAACTAAGCCCGCTAAGGCTGTAGGCCATCTCCCGCCGCGCATCCCACATCGCATTAAAGGCCCACGGCCCCCTTGCTGTGCTCTCCCATCGCTCGTTCTCGTCAGCATCGTATCTGCCCATATCGTGGTTGCGGAACGACTCCTTGTTTTGCGTCTCTCAACTTCGTCTTCGTTATCGCTCCTTCTTTCCTCTTGTTCCTATTTGTTTTCATCACCTCTTTTTTTTTTTTTTTTTCGCTCTGCGCTTTCTTTCTCCCCCTCTTCGTTTAGTTCTCGCCTCCTTTCAAGGCGCCACCATGATCTCTTCCGAGCTCGTCAAGCGAGCCGCCGAGCTCACCTTTGACAAGGTCAAGGAGGCTCCCGCCGAGTCCACTCGCGAGTTCTACAGCTGGGCGTGGATTGTTTTCCTTGCCAACTTCATCGTCTTCATCCCCCTCATCGTCCTGGTACGTCATGCACGCGCGCCCCTCCCCAATCATAAACATGACCACTAACACCGGCACCTCCAGGTCAGCTACACGTTTGAGAAGGTCATTCCCGTCTTCGCCATCGTCGAGGATGAGCACCCGCCCGCCTACGAGCCCGTTGCCCTCGCCGAGGAGGCTCTCCCCGCCTCCGGCTCCGGTGCCGCCCTCGATGCTCCTGTTCCCGGTGCTCCCGTCAAGAAGGCCGCCTCAGCCGCTGTTCCCACCCGCCCTCTGAGCCTCGGCGATCGTGCCAAGCCCATCACATCGTCCTTCGTGGCCTCGTGGCGCCTGCTGAGGTCCCACGGCGGCTTCCGTTCCATCTTCCGCGGCTTCTCCTGCTTCTTATTCCAGAGCATGGTCCAGGGCCTCCTCGCTGCCTTCATGGCCATCTTCCTCGGCCCTCTCTGGTTTGTCGCCCCCCTGGTCTCTGCTCTCCTCCTCGTCCAGTACAGCACCGTCTGGGTCCACATCGTCATGACTCCCCCCTCGTCGTCGCACTTCTGGAGCCGCCTGCCCCCCTTCAAGACAACCCTAGCCGCCACATGGCGCCCCGTCACTCTCCTCTGGGGGTTCTCCACCTTTGGCAGCGTCATCTGCTGGTTCCTCCTCTCTGCCATGGGCCTAGAGCCCAGCAAGGATGTCGACTTTGAGATGCCCCGTGACGCCGACAGCTGGAAGCTCTTCTCGGTCTACTTCATCTTCCTCCTGTTCCGCGTCTTCCTCATCATCCCCGCCTACGTCACTCTTGTCCGTATCCAGGCTTCTCTGCTCCCTGATGACCAGGACACCATCATCCCTTTCGACCGCACCTTCCAGGGTAAGCTCGAGCCCGCCATCGTTGGTGGCGCCGGTTACATCTCCCTCCGAGACGCCTGGACCACCTTCACCAAGGCCGCCTGGAAACGCCTTGTTGTCCTCTACGTCAAGATTTCCGCCATCACCACCGTCTCCAGCTTTCTTCTCGCCGCTGTCGTAATCCCCCAGTTCTTCCTTTTGAGCTACCAGGTGAAGTCGGGCAAAGAGTAAATATGCATGTAAAAAGAGCGCCTTGTTGCATCTCAATTATGAGTTGAGCAAAGAATCTGTGGTGTATTGGCTGGTTCATGTTTCAAGCCTATCAGAATTCCGACTGCTTGGTCACGTTTGCGAAAGCAATGATGCGTTTTTTACATAGTTTTGAGCGACTCCAACAGTTCCTAAGATCAATTTCTTTGTCTCATCTCATATCATATCATCTCATCTCATCTCGTCTCGTCTCGTCTCGTCTCGTCTGGTCTCGGCTCGGCTTATCTCATTCACGTGTGTCAGCTATGTGCCGTGGCATGTGTCTCAAAGAATTTATTCATCTAAAATTGTTCTTCTCATCCTAAGAAAGAGAGAGAAAAAAGAATTTCCACTATTTATTGTAACTCAAATTCATTCACTGTCTTAACCTTGTCATGCGTGAGATGCGTGGTCGTGACAAAACTCCCGCCCATGCAAACTAGCCTCCCTCAAGGTTGCCATTTCTCGTCACGCAAACTAAAACAGAGTGCACTTGCACTCGCACCCTCACCTATAGTAATGAGACACTGGCTGAATCCGCTCGTTCCATCAATCTCAGCAACATGTCATAAAAGATCCAATCATCGTTTTGCCAACCCCCCATTCTCTATGGCCCTTCGTTTAAAAAGTCACAAAAGAAAAGTAGAAAGCTCGTCGAATTGAACCTGGGGTATGATAGGGGGAGGGTCGGGGCTTGCCTCTGGTTTTTCTACTATTCTTTCTCACAACGCCGCCCAAAGCCGAAAGCCCGCACGGTTGGGGCACCTTTCTTTCTCTATGACTTGTTAAAGAACCAGCTGGCTCGCTTGTTGGAGGCTCCCTCGTTCTGGTGGAGGTTTTGGATTGTAGGGATCGTGGGGGCGTCGCCGCCACCACCTCGGAGGGGCTTCGCGATGCGGCTGCCCGCATTAGTAAAGCTGAAGCTGCCGCTGGGGGAGTTGAGACCCCGCGTGCTGCCGGCCTTGGCCAGCTCGAGACGCTCCTTGACTGCTGCGAGTTGAACCTCGAATCTGGGGAGGCGCGAAGGTTAGCATCATCAAAAACAAATCGAGCGTTGGGGGAAGCATACTTGTGGTTAGCAGCAGCCATCTTCTCCTGGCTGTCCTGGAGGAGGCTCTCCAGGCTCTGGATACGCTCATTTCTGGCAATGAGCTTGCGCTCGGCAATAGCCACCTCCTTCTTCAGGGCTGAGTTCTGCTCGACCAGCTGTCGCTGGACCTGGGTGAGCTGCTCCAGGTTCCTCTCGAGGAAGGCCATCTTCTTCTGCTGGGCGCGGTTGTTTGACGAGCGCAGCACGTTGTTGTACTGCTCCCGCGTCTCATCTAGAGAAATCTCCAGCTCCACAACACGCTCGCAGCGGTTCTGGAGATCACGCATGAGACTCTTCTTCATGACGTCAAACTCAGCAATCTGCTGCTGAATCGTCTTGCCGTTGGCCATGGGGGCGGCGGTGCCAGCCTTGACGCGCTGCTGGAGATCATCAATCAACGTCTTCATCCTTGTGTTCTCAGCTGACTTCTGGCTGATCTCCTCCTTCAGCTGATCCACAAGCTGGACTTGAGCCGACTGGCGGTTGGAGAAAGCATTCTCCAGGCGCGCCTTGACCTCCTCAACGTCTTCGGGTCCCAGGTTGCGGGCAAGAAGATCCTCGTACTCCTGCTGAAGAGCCTCCAGCCGGGTCTCGAGCTCCTGTCTTCGGCGGCTGTCGAGGTCGCTGGAGGAGGTGCCATATACGGACAGCTCAGCTTGTCGAACAATGCCCTGGGTCTCAACAAGTCGTGCCCGGAGGTCCTTAAACTCATCGGGGGCGATGTTGTCCCCAATGGAGCTGGTCTCGTGAAGGGCGTCTACCTTTTCGATGGCCTCAGCAATATATCGTTCGTTCTCGCTGAACACGTCACCACCCAGATCGAAACCGGCCATCATCTTGGCCATCTTCTCGGCCTTCTTCTTCTCCTTCTCATCGAGAGCAGCGCCAGTCTCCTTGGCGGTCATCTTGACATCGAGCAGTTGCTGCTTCACGTCATCGAGCTCCGTCGTCAATTCTGAGTTGGCCTCCTTCAGAGCATCCATGGTGATCTGAGCCTCTTTGCTCTCAAACGTTAATCGTTCCAATTGCATCTTGAATTCGTTGACTTCGGTCGTGAGCTTCTCGTTCTCCTTGCCCACCTTGCTGTCGTGTTCCTTGAGGTACGTCAACTCCTCCTTGGTTTCTCGCAGCTGCTTCTCAGCGGCCGCTGCCTGGCTTTCTCGTTCGGAAATCTGGTCCTGCATCTCATTTTCCCGACGCAGGAATTCTTCTCTCTCGTCCTTGTCAAGAGGCAGGCTCGGTGTTCCAGAGCGCTCAGGCATGCCGGGGGTTTCGGCGCGGCTCTCAGCTTGCAGCCGGGAGGGAGTGGAGGGTCGAGGGGCTCGGGCATCGGCCTTGGCCCCTGCAACAGCTTCAGAGGTAGGTACCACCCACCTCTCCTTGGGGACGGACTCTCCAGCACGCCACATCTGGATCTCGCCCTCCAGGTTGGAAATGTAGCTCTCAAAGTTGGTGACCTGCCCTTGGGCCTTCTTAAGGAGCGCCTTGAGTTCGGCAGGGCTGAGCTCAGCGTTGACCTTGGCCTTGTTCTTGATCGACTTGGCTCGCATACCGAATCGCAATGTTCCCAGCGTCTCGGCATCGTTGTAACTGCTGGGCGAGCAGTTGATGATGAGAGTTGTTCGACTGTTACCACCCAGGGACTCTTGCAGGATACGGGTCAACTTGGAGTCTCGGTAAGGAATATGTGAGGATTTGCCGTCAGTAAGGGCATTGATGACCATGCCCAGGGCACTCAGACTCTTGTTGATCTTCTTGGCTTCTTCGAGGGTTTGACCGCTGGCGCCGGTCTTGCCCACCTTTTCACTACCAGCCAAATCGACCAGGAACAGCTGTCCGCTCTTTGCCGAGCCGGTCTCGACGTTCTTCTGCGTGACGGTGATGACGAAAATAGAATGCGATCGCGAGGACTCTTGGTTCATGTTCGTGGCGGCAACAGCTCGGGCATTTCCTCCTCTCCTCATCACCTCATACACCTCCTGGACGCTCGACACATAAATCTCCAGCAGGCCCTTGACGTAGACTCCTCGGTTCTTCTCTTCGTGGACGGGGAGGTTGTCGTTTTGAGGTGCCAGCAAATCACGGATCCTCTCCATGTAGATTTCCATGTAACTGACTCGGACGGTGTACTCGATGGTGCTGGGGCTTGACATGATGCTGGCAAAGATCTGCTCGACAATGCGGGGAATGACACCTCGGCCATCGTCGTCGTCGATGTTTGTTCCCATCATGGTGTACGACTTACCGGCACCGGTCTGACCGTAGGCGAAGACGGTGCCATTGTAGCCATTGAGGATGTCGTCGACGGTGGGGCGGATAGAGAAGTCGAAAATGTCCTGCTGCTTGCATTGCATATCAAAGACCCTATCAAAGGTGAAACTGCCCTGGGCATCTTTGGACTGGTCGACATGTTAGTCAAGTGCTCACGGTTCTCCTCCGCTTCTTCGGAGGAGGGTGGTGAGGGGGATGAAGCAGGAGACGTACGTCGAGGGTACAGGTATCATCGCTCTCAAAGCTAACAATGGGCGTACCGCCCGACGCAAGCTCGACCTTGTTCTGAGGTCGGAATCGGGCGACGACCTTGATGCTGTTGGCGGACGACATTTTGGGCGCGTGCAGAAGGTCACACGGGGGGGATTATCATGGGCCGCGCCGTCGAGAGTCGGATCAAGGGGGGAGGGGAAGCAGCTCGCAGCGGAGATGTGAGCAGGCGGGCTGCAACGGAAACGCACGCAAGGGCCGCAAAACGGCGACGGGCCTTCGGGGAGGGGTTCCTCGGGCGACAAAGGAGGAGCGTCGTCAAGGAATATGGCGACGGTGACCAGAGGGAGGTTGGACACGGGCGGCCGTGAGCGAGTGCGTTCGGCAACAGCAATCAACAAAGGCTGCGGCGCACAAACAAGAGGTGTATAGGCACAACAAGCGGATGGGATGTCGACAGCAGTGACTCCGACACAGCGACAAGGCGGTGGGTTACGTTGTGCAAGTTCATTGGGGGACGCGCCAAGGCACAGTAGCTATTGGTAGGGGTCCCGGCCCCCGTTTCAGCCGGTCTACCACGCAATTTGGCTGGTTGCAATGCGTTAAAGCGATTTGATTTGACCTAGCCACACACGTAGTGGGATCCTCTCTGGGCTGCAGCATTGTCCACTGCCTGCTGTCGACCAGGCGCCCCCAAGCCCCATCCCCTCCCCCTTGGGCCCCTACCGTCGCTGGCTGTGGTGCCCTGGCATGGCCCTGACAGGCGTTGAAAGTCCCCCCCCCTCACAAAAACAAAAAACAAAAAAAAGGAAAGAAAAAAAAAGCAACCTCAGAGTCACCATGCCACTATCAGACGCTACGAGAGGGGTAGCCCCAAGGAAATTGTCCCAACGAGGGGAGTCAACTGGTCAACTTGGGAGCGGGGGCCTCAGGGCCCCCTCAGAAATGTAAGCTGGCCCCAAAACAAGAGGCGGGAGTCTGGACACGGAATGACGACGAGGGGTCATTCCTCCCACTCAACGTTTCTCGCCGACGTGCAGCCACCCAGGCTGCAACACGCAAACACAATGCGACGCGTGTGGCTAGTGGCAGACCAACTTGGCTTATGCTTGTTATGACGGTGGCTATCTCTGTTATCTATCTCATGGTCATGGTGTGGTGGCGACTGGTGGCTCGCGCGCTGGGTGCCTCTGGTGGGGATTATCGCTGCTGTAAGCCACTTTCTAAGCTCCTCAATGATGCAATCAATACAGGATAGTGGTTTTGTTCTTGGGGGGGAATGAAGAAATAATGGGAGCGGGAAAAACAACGCCTCTCCTAATGAGTCTCGTGATATCATAAGCTGTACACAGTCCCGGGGAGGGCGACCTCCACCCTCAGCACAGCTAAACGCCCTGAATGCAATCAGTCCAACTCCACGCACCAAAACGCCAGATAACTGCCCCGCCCTTCTTGGTCGGTTCCCGAAGGTCGGAGCATAAATAGAATCCAAGAGGTCCGGTTCGAGCCCCTGCCAGGAAAGCCAGGCCAGTCCCTGCGCACGAATCACGCTGCTCGCGTGTCCATAGATCTGTAGGCCTGGGGCTGTCCTCCGTAGATTTCTTTCCTCGTCTAGTCCTCCCAGCTCTTCTCGACGGTTTCCCGAACGCGCTTCGTGTATTCCTTTCGGTTGTCCTTGTACAGGTTGGAGGCCTCGACATTTGCGGGCGAGCCCGTGTTAGGGTCGTTGAGCAGACTTGCATAAATGTCAGCAAACAATGCCCGTCTCCAGCCCGTCTCCACACGGTTACATGACAGCCTCCTCACCTCTGAATGCTGGTCAACACAGCGGCAACGTCATATGTAGGGCTCCATCTGTTCTGAAGAATGTCCAGACAAAGTTCCCCTGTGGCGTATACGTTTGGGTGAAACATTTGGCTGATAAACTTGACCTGCGGGGGCTTGTTTGGGTACTGCTCCTCAAACTGCATGACGAGTCGAAAGGTGCCATCCTCAAATGGGGTATCGGCTGGACCAATAATAACGGCATTCCTGCAAATATGCGATGAGTATGGAAAAAGTCTCTCGGGCGGGCTCGAGGGGAGCGGTATACCAAGTCATGACATTATCGGGGACTGGAGACGCAGAGACACCGGCGGGAGGATCGGTTTGCATCCGCTGCATCAAACATTTAGCACATGTAGCACGACTGAAAGGTGCTGGAGCTCCAAGCACGGGGGTCAGGCGAACCTTGAAGTCTCGCATCAAGCGACGTCGTGCGGCGGTAGACATGGTGGTCGATGGAGGGGGATGGCGCGAGGCGGTTGGGGAGCGATAGCGGGATGCTGAGGGGCACAGGAGACGGGGCGGTGACGGTGTGCCCAGAGATGGTGACGAGGCTCTGGCGGGAGAGTCTTCCTGGCCAGGAGCAAGTGATGATGAGATTTGGTTCCTGACTCCAACAATCGGCTGAGCAGAGAATCAGGACAGGCGGAAGGAGGCAGAAATGAGATTGGTCATCGAGGCTTCATAGGAGTGAATCGCCCAAAGCCCAGGACGGGGTGGCGACGCCTACCAATCACAGCCCGCTGGCGCCGGGGTCGGTCAATTGGTCTCCACCGCTCTTTGTGTCGCACGTGACCCTGCCGCGGGCGCCTGGGCCTGGCCGTGGCCTGGGGGGCGAGTTGCGATCAAAATCACATGCACCTGGTCCAAAGAGTCAGTGTAGTCGCGGGTGTAAGTAGGTGTCAGCATGACGGCGGAAATGAGCGGCGTTGCTAGGTCGCGGCACCAGACAAAAACAATTATGCTAATGCAGCTGGCAAAGGGCTCGGAAGCCATAGTTACTAAGCCGATAGGACGACGGCGTGTCCTGCGCAGTTCCCGAGTACCCAATCTGGCAGCTCAATCTCGCCGTCTCATCGAATCGCAGCATCGCGTGGGATCCAGGGACCCGGGGGCCTTGATCTGGTTCTAGTTCTTCTTCCCGGCGCCGTGGCTCGGCACGGTTGCAGCGACTGCTTGGGGAACCCTTCCCTTCCCTGTCCGCCACCTCGGAAACACCCCCGCTGTAAGCCGAAGAGTGCCGAGCGGAGGGCCGTGTCCGTCGCCTCCGTCATAGTTCCAGCTCCATACCCGAAGCCGACGAACTATTAATCCGGTCTTGTTTGAAACTTCCTTCGAGTGACGCATTTATCTACAAAGCCGTCCACCTTCGTCGTGCTTCCTCCTCCAGGTGTGCGTTTTGTAGCGCTTCCTCCATCTCGCCCTCCTCCAAAATGCCCATCCCATCCCAGCTCAGGTCCGCCTCGCGGCTGGCCCAGCTTGCCAACCATGTGCATGTGAGCTCGGCACGCCGCTTCTCTACCAGCCCCGCGGTGCGCAAGGAGCTCCAGGATGCCTATATTCTAAGTGCCGCCAGAACCCCCACTGCCAAGGTAAGTGCCATTGTTACCGTTTGAAACACGTCCCAAGCTTGGTATTGACTCGGGTGTCTAGTTCAACGGCTCCTTCATTTCCGTTTCCGCACCCAAGCTCGGTGCTGTCGCCATCAAGGCCGCCCTCGAAAAGTCCAAGGTCCCCGTTGAGAAAATTACGGATGTCTACATGGGCAATGTCCTGCAGGGTTCAGTAGGCCAGGCACCTGCTCGTCAAGCCGTCCTCTTCGCTGGCCTACCCGAATCCGTCGAGGCGACCACCATCAACAAGGTCTGCGCTTCCGGCCTCAAGTCGGTTGCCCTGGCTGCTCAAAACATTCAGCTTGGCCTGGCTGAAGCACAAATTGCGGGTGGGATGGAGAATATGTCTCAAGTCCCATACTATGTGCCGCGCGCCAGCGGCCTCCCCGCATTTGGCCATGTAAAGATGGAGGACGGTCTAATCAAGGATGGATTGACCGACGTCTACGACCAGTTCCACATGGGAAACTGTGCCGAGAACACTGTCAAGAAGTTTAACCTCACTCGTGAGCAGCAGGATGATTATGCAATCAAATCGTACAAGAATGCGCAAAAGGCATGGGCTGAGAAGGCCTTTGCCGATGAGATTGCCCCGGTCACCGTCAAGACCCGCAAGGGTGAGGTCGTTATCGATACCGATGAGGGCTTCCTCGATGTCAAGGTTGAGAAGATTCCCATTCTCAAGCCCGCCTTTGTCCGTGACGGAACAGGCACTGTGACCGCTGCTAACTCTTCAACTCTGAATGACGGTGCCAGCGCCCTGGTTCTGGGTAACAAGGCTATTGCCCAGCAGTACGGTGCCGGATCCCGCGTCCTGGCCAAGGTTGTCAGCTACGCCGACGCTGCAACTAGCCCGGTCGATTTCCCCATTGCCCCCTCAAAGGCTGTACCCATCGCCCTGGAGCGCGCCGGTATCACCAAGGACCAAGTCGCTCACTGGGAATTCAACGAGGCCTTTGCCGCCGTCGCTCTAGCCAACGCCAAGATTCTAGGACTTGAGAATGCCAATGTCAACCCTCTTGGTGGCGCCATTTCTCTTGGCCACGCCCTGGGCAGCTCTGGTTCGCGAATCTTGACAACTCTTCTGCATCAATTGAAGCCCGGAGAGTATGGAGTGGCTGCTATTTGCAACGGTGGTGGTGCTGCAACAGCTCTCGTGGTGCAGCGCATCGAGTCTGTGTAATAAATATGATGTATGGTTGTCATGATGAAAGGCTTGTGGTTTGGCCAGCTTCCTGAAATACCCAGACTGGAAATTCACGAATAAATGTAAACAAAATAAATAAAGTTAAACAGCAGAACTCGAGAAGTCGTGAAGAAGAAAAAGCTTGCAATGCGAATGACCCCAAAACGAAACCCAAGTTTGCAGTGGTATAGGGTAGACAAGTCGTCCCTAGTTGAAATAGGTGGAAGGTTATCCATCCTGGAACGCAAATATATATGTATGTGTATTACCCTTGCCCTTTTCCATGTGATTTTTTTATTTAGCTGGCTATCTTGCGTATTTCGATTAGGTTGATGCTGTATTCTTGAAATGATGTGCATGTAAGGGTGGTGGTTGCTTGACAAAAACTCGACCGGGTTGTCCTAAACAAACTTGATGAGAACACTTATGAAATGTTACAAATTAAATGAAGGTAGACAAAAATATCATAATCGCATGAAATTCAATTCGCTATGATACCACCTGAGCCCTTTGTCACATTTCTGGTTGGGTTCTGGAACGTCGCTTCTCTGACTCGGAAGGACGGCCTTATAGGCAATCGCCAACGCTACAGTGGAGCTCGGACTTTTCCACCAACCTCATCACCACTTCACTTTGACGACTACACGACGCGCTCATCCTCATTCCCTGACGCACGCGCACCCGAGAATCGAGAGCAGAAACAGCGTCGCCTCACGCACAAGATGCCTCTCGTCATCCAGTTCCTCTCGCAAATCCGCCAATTCGTGCGCGCGCAGAACGGCGACGAGCTGCGTTCGTGGCTGCAGGTTGAGCCTGGTTCCCCCAAGCAGTACCATGACCTTGCCGCCGAGCTCCGCTCCCAGTTCCGCCAGCAAGGGCTGGATACTCTTGTCGAGAAGTCTCTCCCACAGGAAGATGACGTCCCAGAAGGCCAGGCAACCTCGTGGCCGGGCTTTGTGGCCTTCATGAAAGATTACCTGTCGTTTTGGCGCGATATCAACTATGATGATTTGCTGGGGGCGCACCAGTTGCTCAGTGCGCTTGTCAAGTATGCGACCAAATCTCCTACATTGGGGTCCTTCCTTGGATTTTTATGTCTTGCTAACACGAATATAGCTCATGTGCCACGGCATTCGCTCATCCAACGTACGGTGCCATGCTTCTGAAGACCAGCATGTCGCTCTCTGAGACGCTGGCTCGCTTCACCATGACGCTCAACAGACGGCCTGACCTGGCACGTCGGCTTCGCTCTGTTGATGAGGACAAGACTATTGCTGAATCTTCTGCCGAGATCATCCAAAAGATCTTCACCACTTGTCTGACAGATCGTTCCAGTGGCCGTTATAGCAAGCCAGAGGGCAAGAAAGTCGGCGTCTACATGTTTGCCAACCTTGTTCTCAAGTTGCTTTTTGCGGTATGCTTGCTGCTCTTACCAGGACGTAGATGGTTTATTGGGATGCTAATTTGCCACAGTGCCGGCGAACACACCTCGCAAAAATGATATTTGTCAATATCTCCACTATCTCACCACCTTTGTCATTGTACCCAGCTGCTCAGCGTGTCACCTTTCTCTACTATCTGGGGCGTTTCAACTTCTCGAACAATCACTACCTCCGTGCCTCGCTCTGTTTACAAGAGGCCTACTTGCAAACCCCTTCACAGCTCGTCTCCCATCGCACTAATATCCTTACCTTTCTCATCCCATGCAACATTTTGCTTGGCCGCTTCCCCTCACAACAGCTTCTCCAGCGGCCAGAGGCTCAGTCTTTGAGTCCCATCTTCCTGCCGTTGTGCCAAGCAATTCGGTCAGGAAACTTTATACAGTTCCAACAGCACCTTGCTTCCCACGAGACGTGGTTATTTGAGAAGGGGCTGCTGCTGATACTCACCCACCGCCTGCGTCCGCTCCTGTGGAGGTCGCTTAGCCGCAAGACGTTCTTGTTAACCTATGTTCCTCCCACCGATGCATCATCCCGTAAGGCAGCCACGCTTGACCTCTCAGATCTTCTCACCGTCGCTACATATCTTCAACATCGCTTGGAGGGATGGCTGCCCTCGAACCCCAACACCCTCAGCCGCCCCCAGAATGTCAACGCTCTGCACATGAAGGCGCTCATAAACAACGTCCAAGACCCTGGAACGTCGACGCTGGCGCCCCCACCTGGTGGCCCGCGGTCTCTTAGGCCCAATGAAGGAATCATTTGGGGCAATGCCGAAGTCACGCCCGAGGATGTTGAAATGATGGTGGCCACGCTAGTTCACCAAGGACTGCTCCACGGATTCATCGCTCACGGCCAGGGGCGATTCGCCATCATCGGGGCCAAAGCCAAGGGCAGCCCCGTCCTAGCGGGATGGCCCAATGTGTGGCAAACGATCCGCGACAGAAGATACGAGGAGGATTTTGATCCTGACGAGGTGGTTGGCTGGGTGAAGGAATAATGGACGACAGATTTTGAATAGCTCGGAGAAAAGGGGGAGCCGTCAACGAGGCTTACAACGGAATAGGATACAATGATACCCAAGGAACAATCACATGGCGCGAGCCTACTGTTACCTGTCACCCCACATATGTTTTGGAAACAATCACATTGGTAAAAGCAATAATGGTTGATCACTGTTCTAGGCAAAATTTCTTGTCTTGATCATCCATATTTCTTTTCTTAATTTTTTTTTCGGTGACCGGGACTCCACAACGACCTATTGCGTTCATGACATGTTTTATCATCTTCTTTTCTGGCTAAGAAAAAAAGCAAAAAAAGAGTCCCTTAGAGGAACGCGGAGAAGGGCTTTGAAGAAGCAACTCATCCCTCGCAACGAATCTTCCACCTGGCTCCAACACTCAGACAACTGGCTTGAAGTACATACATCATAAAAAAAACTATAATACCATCAAAAACAATACACATTTCGCTACACATTTCGCCTTTTCCTTCAAAGTTAAAACCTCCAATACGTAAAGGGTATATCGACCGTGAACCGAATCGTAGAATATGTATCAATGCCCCGAGGGCCATAAGATTCTTCTGAAACGAAAATACATTTCCTCGACTTGGGCCAGAGGAAAAAGAAAGAAAAATGCAAGAGAAAAATGCCCGGGAGTGACGGGAATTTTCGTGCGAGACCTGAAGCCGCCCCGGGCAGAAAAGACCGACTGCAAGCGGTGTCAGGTGAAAAGTTTTGGTTTCAAACAATAAACACTATCGCCGATAGGGTAATTTGGCATAATAAAGAGCAAAAAAAAGTTTCGAGCAACGTTTCAAGGCGACGAAGCGAAGAACGCCAGCTGCTGCGTGAGGGGTGGAGAGATGAGGATGCGTTGACGAACGGCGGTTTGAGAGAGAGAGAGAGAGAGAGAGAGGGAGAAAAGGGAGAAGCGGCAGACTGGCCCGGGTCGAAGCGGAACACGGAACCTGCTTAGAGGAAACAGGTGGCAGCGACAAAGGCCACGACAAGGCTGGCGAAAGCGCTGCCCTGGTGACGGATGGCGTCGCCCTCCTTGGAAGAAGTCGTGGCGGCAGACTCGGAGCTACCACTGTCGCTACCGCCAGTGGCCTTGGCATCGTCGCTGGCGGTAGGGGTCGTGGTGCCGTTCTCGTGGAAGATACCGGGGCCGACGCTCAGCTTAGTCGATGTGGGCACATCGTACTCGTCCGTTGTCGAGACCTTCTTGGAGAAGGAGGTGGTCTCGGCCTTGGAGGAAGAAGAAGAAGAGGAAGCAGATGTGGTAGTCGACTCCTCCTCGGAAGTGGTGGTTGCGGCTTCGGTGGTCGATGTCGACGACTCCTTGGTCGAAGTGGGCTTGGGGGTGCTGGTGGTCTTGACAGAAGTGGTGGTCGCCTCCTTGGTGGCAGACTCAGCCTTGTAGTCAGAGCTGGAGTCGGAGCTGCTGCTGCTACCGCCGCTACTGAAGACAACGATCTGGGCAGTGGAGCCCTTGGGGACAGTCACGACGCAGAAGGCAGCGCCACCGGCACCGTCGGCAGACTCGTTGCTGGTGACCTTACCCTCTCCATCAGCAGGGTCGATCTTACAGGGCAGGCCGTTGCAGCCACCGCCGGGACACTTGATCTCGACACCAAAGTCAGGGAGCGTGCCCTTCAGGGCAGAGTCCTCCCAGATAGGGTTCCAGCCAAGCTTAACAAAGGTCTGGCCGTTGGACTCGGTGTTGGCACCGGCCACATAAGGGCTCCAGTTACCAACAGGCTTGCTCTCATCACCCCAGATGCAACCCTCTTCGCCAGTGCCAGGGGGGTTGATGTAGAAGCTGAGCAGAAACAGTTAGCCAAGTTGTTGTTGCATCTTAAGCAACGGGACTTACTGAGCAGCAGTAGAGCACCAGTACGAGGAATCGGGCACGGCAATGGTGGCAGTGCCGGAAACCAAAGTAGGAATAAGCATAGCCTCGTTGCCAGGCAGGACGGTCTGGCAGAATGAGACCTTGGAGCCACACTTGTTGACAGCCTGAACGGAGCCAGTTCCCTCAACACAGTTGGGTTGACCCTTGAAGGGCTTCTCAATCTCACCATCGTCATTGCAGTACAGACCACCGTTCTTAAGCGCGGGTTAGTGAAGATACTCTTTTTATGACAGTTGAACAAGTTTCACCAACCATTGAAGATGGGTAGCTGTAGGTGGAATCAGGGTCCCATTGGTTCATAACCATGCCAGGCTTGCAGGCAAAGGGGCAGTAGTTTCCGGGCTTGCACTCCTGGTCGGGGCTCATGGCCCATCCGCCGTTCTTTGAATCGGGAGTGACGGAGACCATGTTGGAGTCGTCGGTAGGAAACTGACATTGTCCTCCGCGCTTCTCAGCACGCTTCGTGCCAAGACTGGTCTCGAACCCGATGAATGAAAGGTCCTGGGCGCGCGCGCGGTCGAAGATGTGATCAAGGCGGCGGTGATGCTGGTGAGCCTTTGCGGAAACCTGAGGGGTGACCAGCAGGATGGATGCCACGAGGGCAGTAGGGACAGTCGTGAACTTCATTGCGAGTGTCGTCGAGGAATGAGCGTCGAGCAATTCTTCTCTTTTCGGGGAATCGTTTCAATGAGTGATGGTTCCTCCACAAGCGCGTACCTTGGACCGAAGGACGTTTCCTAGTCGGTGGTGAAAGAGCGTGATGCTCGTCGTGCAAGTGAGCGAATGACAAAGCCGACGGAGCAAGATCAGAGGAGCAGTCGCGGACCAGCAGCGCTCTGAGTATTTACATGGGGAGACGAGGAAGGAGAAGAACAATGGATTAATGAGATCGACAGTGTGGCGACGGGTAGTGGCAGGCGGACGCTGCGAGGGAAGATGTGATGGGACCTAGGGGAAATGAGTGATGTGAACAGCGCCATGGGACCAAGAGGGGCCGCTGCCGAACCAGGAGCCCAGCACGGCGCCATTGCAGGAAATGGTCATGAAGCGTCCCCCGGTGTGCCTTTCTGGGCTAATGTCTGAGTAGGGTCCCTGTCTGTTCGACCTGTGTGATCCATCATGGCCCGCCTTGACCAGTTCCATTGTGGAGTAGCGCCTCGGCCGCCAGGGGCCGGGGTAATCACACCAAGCCCAATAAGACAGTCACCTCATCTCCCCCCTGGCGCCGTCTCCTGGACGGCAGCCAATCCAGCGGCGCGAATGGCCCGTTAGCCTGCTCGTCGCAGATTAAACATCGGCAGGCCCATGCGTGCTTGATTTCAACATCTCCAGGCGCCCCAAGTCCAGAGCGACGCGCCGACTCGGCGCTGGCTCAATTGGGGAAGACACTGGTCGGCCGAACAGGCCTGTCCTCGACTGGACCCAGTGTTTAAGGAACAGAGACTTCCCTGAGCCATGGGGAACTGCCAATAATTCCCGCCCGGCCTCTGCTCTGCTCTGCTCTGCTCGCTGCGCCGCGCTCCAGATTCCTGTTCCTGCTGCTGTGCCTGTTTCTGTGCCCGTGCCCGTGCCTGAATACCCCTGGCCGCATTGTATGCCCCTCGCAGCCTGTGCCTGAGTCTAGTCCTGTCGCGGCGGCCCGACTGCATTGCCCCTCGCAGCGTGGCTTGTTTTTCGGGGAGGAGGGGAGAGAGGCAAGTAGATTGGCCCATGCTTAAAATTTGAGAGCCCCCGGTCGCGGCGGGTGTTGATCGGCTGGTGGCTGACCATTTCGCTGTTCCTGGGCCAATGCAGACGCCATCGACTGAGATGCCAATACCGTCTTAGCGGCCAAGCTTGGCTTTGCAGTCGGTCCATGTTGGACCAGAGCCACAACTGATTTGCGAAAGGCCAAGTGACATGGCGAAGCGCCAATTGATGGCCACGGTACCACACGCGGAGAGCCTGGTGGTCTGGCAGAAGATGATCAAAGCGCCGTTTAACTAGCCGGCAGCCTAGCCAAGGTTCTGTCTGAAACGCGGCCTTGTGCCCGTTCCACCCAATTCCCACCATTTCCTCTCCACATACGGCAGAATCAGCACGACCTGAGTCCGTCGTCGCCGTGCGTGCAACCTGGAATGGTAGTTGATCGACTGCAACCGTTATCCGTCGCTTTCGCATCCACATCCTTTTCATGCATTGAAAAGTTTGCTTTGTATCCCATGGGGTTAGGATTGACATGATGATCCGAGTGCTCCGTCGAAACACTGCTTCAGAGTCTCGAGTTCCAGACACTGTGGTTCGTCTGTCTTTGATTAACCGGCAGGATCTAGCCCGGCCGATATAAAGCTGTCTTGACGCCAGTGGCTGGCGCCAATTAATTGATCGGTGGATGCAAGCTGAAATGTAGCCCGGCGGGTAATTCGTGGCTCCGCTCTTATTAGTTCAGCTTGCCATTTCGTTTATTCGAAAGGAGTTTTCGTTCGGGTAACGGGAGACGGGAGATGGGAGACGGGTTTGCGGGAAGGGGGGATCCATTGCTATGGAGAGAGCACAGACGTTCACAGAGGCCAGTGTACTCCGTGGGATTGTTTTGTGTCCGTCTCCGAAGCCATCGCGAAACATGTGTCGGGCGTTCGGCGTGGCGTCGCTTCAGAAAAACAAAAACACGTGCGGGTGCAACCCTTACATGAGACCCTGCCCACCGTTGAGTGTTTTGCATCTATTACCCTCGGTTCAAGGCGAAAAAAAAAAATTGCAAATTTTTCGCGGCAAGCCGCAGACGTAGCCATGTCTTGAAAACAATAGAGTGGGAGATTCGCGAACCGGGTGTGGCGCAATGAGCCTTGTGGAGAGCAATTATGAGTGTGCAGGGAATAGGAAAAAACGGCGAGCTGGGCTGACTCCGGCTGGAGCACTGCGTAGTCATCATTTGACAATCGGCTTGAGGCGAGATTAGATATTGTTGGTTCGGCACATGATCATCTCATCATCGTCATGGTGTTGAGAAAAAAAATAAGATTGACTAAGGAGTCAGTTGAAGATGATGGTGCTTGAGGTAGCCACATGCCTTGTGCACAGTCATTGGATCGATTCATGCCAGGTTCGGGTCATCGGTAGAAACACTTTCATTTAGCTCAACCAATATTTCTTTTGGAGGCGATCATGTTTACCCTACACACATTGCGCGCATATTGACGTGGTAGCGTCTGACATACCTCCGTCCCTTTCCCATTGGGTCGGGGTTTCCTGAGCTGATGTTTACACACATCTGAGTGCTTACCAATTGTTACCTACTGAGTGCTGACTACAGGGCTAATAGATGTCAGTTCCCTGCCTCTTTCCCTCTTTCACCGCCATTGCCGTCCAGCACGGCGATGAGAGGCGGCTGATGATGATGCTTACAGAGCGGGATTTGCCTACGTGGATGGAAACGTCATCAAGACTTATTCCAGTAGGCATTGGGAATTAAGGTTGCTGACATGTTTTTTATTTTAATTTTATTTTTGGTGTATTTTTTTTTCATCAACAAACATTGTCAATTGAAACATGCTGGAGGTGGATGCACGCGGGGAATGGGTAAACCCTGCAACATGGCTATTTACACTGCTAGCGATTATCCCAACAGCCAAAATATGGGGTTTGTTGCTGGCTGGCTTGTTCCCGGGATGCACGAAGTACCGGATCAGCGCCTCTCCGGGAGGCGCTGCACGCGAACAGTTCCCCCCTTGGCTGGTGCTGACAGGTGGTCCCCAGCCGAGCTGTCGGCCGCCTCGCCCGGCTCCCACATGGGTCGCTTAGCGCTTGTGGAACGCCTCCCCCGCTGATATTTTTGGCGCGCCCCGACCCAACGAGGCCAAGAAAACAGTGCCCGAAGCGCTGCGGCTACGCTCCAGCGAGCACGGCAGTGGCATGCACAGCCTGCCATGTGCCACACCACCGGCACTGACACACAACCACTAAGAAGATGACCTCGCACACACACTTGGGCCTTCATGGAGACCCCGAGAATGGAAACATTTGTTCACCTTGTCCATTTCTGGAATCTTCATCTGCCGTGCCTTAGTAACACCGCGGCTACCTAGCCCAGAGCGCCCCGCCTCGCCAGCATGACAGCCACGGAAGCAGGACTTCCCGGCGGATGCGCCACGTGCAACCAGATTATCTTTGGTATCCCGCACACGCATACATGCACACACACACACACACAGTCAGATTCTAGCTCAGCGCAACCTAAGCGACAATAGGCGCAATTTTTAAAAATGGTTCATTGAGGGTTGGGAGGCCGGGGATGGCACACTCTGGGGGCAAGATCGCTGTGTATAAGAACATAGCTTCATGCCGTGGATGAATCGAAACATCATCAACAGCATCACTCATCAATAGCATCACTTGTCAACAGCAACATTTAATACATTCAACAGCCTCTGAAGCTTCATAATTTTTTCACACTCTACAGCTCTTCCACTGCCATCTTCTTTTTTAGCTTTCAAAAACAACCCAACCTTCAAAATGCAGTTCTCCACCATCACCATCGCTGCCATCATGGCCTTCACGTCTTTGGCTTCTGCCGCTCCCAGCCGACGCGGCTACGACGACGCTGAAGACGCCGCCGCCCTTGCCGCCAAGAAGATCCAAAACATCTTGAGCGCTCCTACGTAAGTTACAGCTGATTCTTGCTCATCATGCGAGTGCCTTGACTGACTCAGACCAGTGCCGCCGACCGCTTCCAGTTCCTCAATGACGACGACTTCGTCTTCGACTTCAACCAGCCACAGGTTAACCCGGCCCCTGGCAAGGGTGGCGAGCTCATTGCTGCCAACCGCAAGTCCTTCCCTGCCCTCATTGGCACTGGTGCCGGAATGGCTTTTGGCCGCGTCAATGGTAAGTTTTTTTATTATTATTTTTTTATTTCACAACACCACGGCGCAAGCGACTAACACGCATATTCTCCACAGCCTGCGGCATGAACACGCTCCACGTTCACCCCCGCTCTGCTGAGCTCCAGATCGTCACCTCCGGCCGCCTCATCACCGAGATGGTTCCCGAGAACGGCGTGCTCGTCAACGGCACCCGCCGCGTCATCCGCACCGAGCTCACTGCCAACATGATGACCCCCTTCTACCAGGGCTCCATCCACACCCAGTTCAACCCCGACTGCGAGCCCGCCACCTTTGTTGCCGCCTTCGCTTCCGAGGACTTTGGCACCGGCCAGATCGCCGACGAGACCTTTGCCCTCTCCGACGACGTCATCGCCGCCACCTTTGGCCAGTCCATCGCCGGCGAGGACATTGACAGGGTCCGCGCCGCCATCCCCGCGAGCATCGCCAACGGTGTCGAGGAGTGCCTCCAGAAGTGCCACAAGACGAAGCGCTCCTTCTAAGCGCGGACCACTACCGCAGGAGGCGACTGGTGATATCCTTCTTAGCATAGCACACGAGGCGTTGAGATTTGCACATGGCATTTGCATTGTTTTGAGCGATAAGACACTCCCTTACTCAACGGGTTGGGGGTGACTAATATCCCGTTTTGGTTAGAATTGGCATTTTGTTCTTCTACTTTTGGTTTTTTTTGTTGCATTTATTGTTGCATCGTTTTGGTACCATATTTTTTCCTCCTTTCATATATAGCATGTACACAGTCATAGATATTTATAGAGATCGGCTCCCGCATTCAGCCGGATACTCATTGCCTTTCATGCATGTCAGCTTGATCCTCAACCGTGATTGGTGGTGGAGGCAGCCACACCAGAGTCATTTCCCTTTCCAAAAGAGGGATAACCTTAACCGAGTTCCAAATCAAACGGTGCTCAAAAAACTGCATGAATGTTAAATAAGCATATCTGCTGGCGCAGCCTTCATGCCTCGGGGTCCGAGTCGGCTTCCTCGCCGCTTAGCTTTTGCATTTCTCATAACCTAGAACCTTGGCATTTAAGTCCAGTCATCATATAGTACACGCCCGCCAGCATGACGCCAAGCATGGCAACGTTATAGTACATGCGGATATTACACGCGCCGTGCACCATCTCTCCGTGCAATTCCCCGAAATACACATGCTTCACAGACCCTTCTCTCGGTGACCTACTACCTTGGCAAACGAGTCAAATGACATCGTCATTGAGTGTCGGCCTGCCGTTTTGCTGCGCAGGTGGTTGTCATAATCAAGCATCTCTTTGTACGGTACTTTGGCAACAATCTCCACCATGCGGGTGGTTGACTTCTTACCGCGCAGCGACGTGACTGAGTCATACGGGTCGGGCGGAGTGTAAATCTTGGAGACATCAATGTGGTCATCACCTGTCGACTCAGCTGATCGATCATTCACCTCAAGAACCTGCCCGCCTGCCCCAGCCGTTACGTCATGTTGAACGGTTCCTGCTACCACCTCCGGACATGTGATGTGGACCAGCATGATAGGTTCGAGGATGCCGATTTGCTCTTTTTCAAAGGCCTCCCGCAGAGCGGCCTGCACGCCGGTCCTTGAGGCACTACTGAAGTGCCCTCCCGTGGGAGTTTCAAAAGAACCTTGCTCAGTGTCCAACGTGATGGTAATGTGGCATCCGTGAATGGGGGCGGCCCTGCGCGGTCCCCGAGCCAAACCGGCGATTGCTCCATTGAGTAACTGTTGCTCGGCTTCCTCCACATCGAACGTTAGCGAGTTGGGGTCCTCTGGCATTGGCACGGCAATGCTGTAAATGTTGCCGTCTCTCTCGATGCCAGATTCCAACAGCGCCTCTCTATCATGTTCCTCGATCGGCTCTAATGTGACCGTGCAGGATACTTTTCCAGCTTTGCTTGCAATGGGTTTGTCGAAGACTGTGTGCTGGGGTCGCGTAGGCATCGTGATGCATTCCTTATAGTCAACCTCAATGGGACCAAATTCGGCGTCAATTTTGTATTTTTGCTTCATGTTATACAGAGAGACATCCAGATGTAACTTGCCCATCCCCTGTATGGTAAATTGTTCTGTCTTGGGGTTCTTGCTCCACCGAAGACTGGGATCTTCACGACTGGTATTCTCCAGCGCGGTCTGGAGCTGCTGCGCGGCCACGTTTCCGTACGGCTCTACCTGAAGAAAGGCGACTGGGGGAGGAATCTCTGGGGGGCGGATTTGAACGTGGCGAAAGGCTTCGGGAACAGGCTTGCCTCCTACCGTCGTGATAAGGGTATCGCCCGTTCGTGCCCTTTTAAGTCCTCTTAGCGCGCCGATCTGTCCCACAGCGAGCTCTTGGATATCTTGTGTTTTGGACGCAGAAATTTGAAGAATGCCCATGGGCCGTTCATTGACCAAAATGTTGGTGTTGAAGCTTGCGGCATTTCTCGCCATTTTCCCATGGTAAACTCGTACAAAGCTGATGACGCCTTCCTTGGGATGGTTGAAGACTTTGAATACCGAAGCGATCGAAGCGATCTGTGCCTTTCCTTGCATTTTACTGGTCAAGACATCATTGAGATGTTGCTTCGCGGATCCCACCCGCACTTCTACTGGTGGGCGTTCTTGAGGGCTCGGTAGGTAGTCCGTGATGGCGTCCATCAATGGCTCAACTCCGATATGACGAAAGCTAGATCCAGCGAATACTGGAATGGCTTTTCCATCGCCACTTTGAATAGATTTTCGGATAGCTTGCTTGATGAGCGACCCATCGATATTTTGGTTTTCAGCGAGGAATTCATCCATGATGACGTCGTCAAAGTCTGCCAAGCCCTCAACCAATGCCTGTCGAGCTTGCTCTATCTCAGCCAAGAGCTCTTGGTTTGAGCTGTTCAATTTCGTTTGAAGCTCCGGAAATTCATAACGTGTCTTTTCCCGTTCCGACTTCCATCGGTATCCGACTCTGTCAATCACGTCGATGACTCCGACGAAGTTTTCCCTTTCCCACCAGGGAATCTGACAGACAAGTGGCCATCCCTTGAGTCTGGTGCCAATCTCAAGAACTGCCTTCTTGAAAGAAGCACCCTCACGATCAAGCTTATTGCAGTACACGATCCGGGGTACCTTAAACTCGTGGGCCGAACCCCATACTCTTTCGGTATGCGCCTCAACACCCTTGACAGAGTCAATAATGCAGACCGCACCATCCAGGATTGGCAGACATCGGTCAACTTCGAACCGAAAATCTTGATGCCCAGGTGTGTCGATAAGGTTGATCGTTTTGGATTGGGAGCCCGGCAGTATATTTTGCTGAAGAGGCCAGTTGAACGTGATGGCAGCCGATTGGATAGTAATGCCCCGTTCCCGTTCCAGTTCCAGAAAGTCGGTGACCGTGTTGCCAGCATCAACATCTTTTGTTGTTAGCGAAATTGAGTTTCATCTAATGCAATGCGCATAAAAAAGCTGGAGCATGAAACGTGGTGGGTTGTTTACGAAAATGAACGGGACATACCTCCCACCCGCTGTGTTACGCCACTATAATACAACATGCGCTCGGTAGTGGTTGTTTTGCCCTAAAGTTTTAGTGAGCTTTGGGATTTAGCACAGGAAAGGAGGAGAAGAAACCCACAGCATCAACGTGCGCAATGATGCCAATGTTGCGAATATTCTGCAGTTGAGCATCAGTGTGTACTCCGCGCCTCGATTGAGCCAAGCTTAGCCATTGGCACGCGAGACAGTGGGCCGGGCCTCGGGCAGTCGGGCCCCGTCGGAGGAGCGAGAGAAGTAGCATTGCCAGCTTGATTCTGGGCCTGAGCTAGAGCCAGAGCCAACTTGTCAATCCTGAATTTGACGGACTCTAGCAAAAATCAAGCAGGAATTGAATGTGTTGTCTTGCAGCTGGTTGCTTTCGCACCAACCATCTCATTCGCAGATGCCTGTGCCAAAACCGGGGCTACGGCTGCAAGGTTACAGGCATGTCAAAGTGGCGCCTTGCCGCATATAGAAGGCGGTGACGAGCGGCGCGTGCCCCTGTGTGGCTGTACAAGATGCCGCCTTGGTGCATGTCCTGAAAGCAAGCTTACAGTGAGCTACCTGCGCCGAGCTACGTAACACGCTCCTCTTGGACTTTTCAACGACATCTGTGCCACGCATTACGCATCACCCTCATCGGACTCTGGTCTCCTAAATCGCTGCCTAGATACGCGCATCAAAAGCGAGCGAGCTTTCCTGCTCTACCATCTTGATTCCTCATCTTTCAACCGCAGTCATGGAGCTTTCCGACATCTTGTGAGTTGGCACTGCGCGCAAGCCTCCCCCTACAAGAACGTCATCGCAACTAACCAAGGACTTCTTTTCGCAGCCGCATTGTTAACTTGGTCGTTGGTGCCATTACGGCCCTCGGCGGTATCACCCATATCTTCTCCCTCGGATTGTACGTCTCACGCGAATCGCGAGCCCTCATCTACCTGCGCCCCTCCCAACCATTCTCATCATCGAGTGCGCGGTATCGCGACCCCAGGGCTTTTGCTAACCATACATACACAGCCAAAACATCATTATTGGTGTCTATATGATCATTTTTGGTCTTTCAATTGCTCTTTTGGGTAGGACCGATTGTATTCTGTTGTCTCCTCTCTGTCTAACTTGTCGCAGAATTTCAGATCCCTCACCAACTGTCCCGATATGCCTCGTTTCTCTTCTCATTCATCGGCCGTGGTGTTTGTAAGTAATGATCAGTGCCAGTCTTTCCATGCGCAATGCTTACGCCCCTTAGTCTACATCTTCATCGGCACTCTTCTTCTCGGCACCATGTTCATCAGCAAGTTGGCTGGTGCTATTGTGGGAATCGTCGGTATCGCCTACGTCGCCCTCGAATTCATTCCTTCTATCGAGCCCCCCAGCAACATGCGCGATGCCGAGGATGCCGGATGGGGTGCCGAGCAGGTTTAAGAACCTTGTCCCCCAGCATTCTGCCCCAGTGCATGAGTGATAATGGCCTGCCACGATAGCGCCGGTTGTGTGTTTTGACGGCACGGTAAAGTCTCGATGGATATATCTACGTACGCATGAAAACTGAGAAGAACTGGGGGTTCCACATCAGGAAGTCATTCAATAAGAGATGGCAATTTGGGCGTCTGTATTTTTACAGCTCGCGATCGGAGTTTATTGAGAAGAATCCGGAATGGAATGGAATACATGGCTTGAAATGATTTCAATAAATGGGATCATGCGGTAGTATTTTTTTACTAAATAGATTCATTTCCCAAGCATTTACTCGTTGCCATCTGCATGAACCAAACAATACAGTTTAAAAAAAACACATAACAGGGCCAACTAAGGCCAAGGATTATAAACTATGTCCGGGGGCTTCTCAAAAAGCTAACAACGCCGCTGCAGTACCCAACCAACCCATCCAATCTTGCGCACTCTTTCTCCTGATACGTTTTCCACTCTCCCAGGGCCTCTAGCAACACCGCACTCTCCATGACGAGATCGAAATGCAATCGGAGGAACACGGTCATCCAGGCCTGGGTCAGCTCGTAATCGCGACGAGCTTGAAGACGGGTTGTGAGTGCGCGGATGAAGTGAAGAAGCTCGTTCGAGTCTGCTTCGCCAGTGCCAATGGACAAAGAACGCAGCTCGAGGTCGGCGCTCGAAGGTGAAAGGGATTTGAGATGTTCAATGAATTCGTCATCTGTGATATGAAGTCAGTCTCGTGTCAATATGTAGCGATAGGCATAGTGGGGGGGATCATACAGTTGCCCTCAGAAGCCCCGTTGCGGAGTTTGGAGCTGAGAACATCTTCGAAGCGAGACTTCTCCAGTCTCGTGATTCTGGACGTGCTCTCCTCTTCCGCGTTGGGCTTTTGCTCTTGCTCCACTGCGTTGTTACCGTTGGTCGAAGGCAAGAAGAAAGGCGCCTTCTCCGGGGCTTTGGGTGCCTCCTTGGGCTTGTTGCGTTCCTTGATGAGGTCTAGATGCAGGAGTGTTTGCCAGCGGCTCTTGGGGACCAAACTCAACGTAGTCAATTCTGCGCTGAGTTGCTCAATGGTCGGCGCCACAACTGTGTCCTCGGCTTCCTCTTGCTCATCTTCAAAAGCGCCCTCCAACATGCCTTGGTTTCCTTCACCAGACACGGTTGGCACTGCGACTTGGCCAATCTCCTTTTCTGAGATCTGACGGGTTGGGACGTGCTTGAAAAGGGACTTGTTGGTCCAGAGAGTGACTCCCAATTCATCTTGGATGGAAGCAGCGAGATACTCTCCTGTAAGTGACATCGATAAAGCCTTGCAAGGTTTTTCTAGCCGAATGGCGTCAATCAAGTGGCTCGTGGGAAGGTCCCATACTCGAATGAGCGAATCCTTGGAGGCAGCAATGATCCAACGTCCATCGTTTGAGAAGCAGAAATCGTTGATTGCCCCCTGAGGACCCCAGAACTCTCGAATTGTTCTCTTCGTTTCCATGTCCACTACCCGAATGGACAAGTCATCACACGAGAAAGCAATAAGATTGCTTGCGGGGTGATATCTGCAGCCGGTCGGGAATGTCATGGGAGCCCAGTCAATCTGGTCTAGCAGATTTCCAGTGAGGAAATCCCAGAACTTGATCTTTCCGTCCAAAGAGCAGGACACAATTGTCTTATTCATCGAGTCGATAACGAGGCCGGTGATGCGCTTTGTATGCTTACCAGTTCCGGCGGCAAATTTCCCACCAGATTCGGCCTGAAGCTGCACAACGTCATCAGCCTGTCGCAACTGCTGCATCTTGAGTTGACGTGCTTGGGCTGGCGTGAGCCTCGAAGGGAAGCGCTGACGGTGAGTACCAGACTGGATATTGTACATATCTATCCCGCCCGATTCGGAGCCCACGAGCGCAAACGTTCCGCAGGGGCTAATGGCAACGGTAGACACATTGGAACTATCGCCTGTGGGGAACGCCCATCTGCCAGCTCTCTTCCTGCCCCAGAACCAGGTCCTGGCATATGGATCGTCCTTGTGAGCTGTCACGACGCTTTCCCATCCTGTCATACCACTGACCTCGGCATCTTGTGGCTTTTGCTTATTGGGAGTCTTTTGCCAAATGGGTTGGTTGCCAGGCATGGCGCCAATGCCTCCATCACGGTTGAGGGAAGACGCGATGCAAGTGATCTCAGGGGCTTTTAGATCCTCCAGGGTGGTTGTTGGCCCATGTGTTAGGGCATTTGAGGCCAAAATTCCTACCTTCTTGGCTTTCTTGCGGATGTTGCCCTGGCTAAGTTCGGCACTTTGGCCATCTCGGCGCAAGCTCCAGCCCCAGAGGCTTCGATCCTGACCACCACTGAGCAGCCACTTGTTACCAGCCTCAGCACCATCAAAATCGGAAGGCAAGAATTGGAGAGAGTTGACCGGGCCGGCATGCCCGCTTCGGGAGTGCAGGATTCGGGGGATGGGGTTGAACGGGGTTTCATCAAAGATCCAGGACTTGAGTGAATTGTCGAGACCGCTCGTCAGGATAACAGGTTGGCCAGGGAGGAACTCGACCTTGCTAATGCCACCTCGAACGGTTGGGCCGCTGCGGGAGGGCGGGTTGTGGGCACTTCGTAGAACACCCATGACTCGACCTCCGCCATTGAGGTCCCAAAATGTCACATCTCCAGTCGCCGCGGTTGCGGTTGCCAAAACACCGTCCTTTCGGCCATCGTGGCCCGCGCCCATCCCATCCGTTCGGAAAGAAATCGAATTTACAGGGGCTGATGAGCTGCCAGCCTCGATTCGAATAACTCGCTTATCGGTTAAGACGTTGGTGATTACCAGAGAGCCTTCAGAGTATGCGATTGCCAACAGGGACAAGGCGGGACTGGGTTCCAAACAAGTGACGGCGCCACAGTCGGGAGACGGGGGCAGAATGGTGTAGATGAGCTTTCCGGTGCTGACGTTCCAAATCTCGACCCAGCCATCTTTTCGGCCAACAAAGACCTTGTTCAAGAAAGTGGGCATGGAAACGACACCGCCTGTAATTTCATTGCCTCCTTTGCTGGCGGCCATTGTGTGGATGGAAGTGTAGTGCTCGAGAGTGGCTGTCTTGAATACTTCGAGTCTGGTCACAGCGCAAACAATGGTCCAGGTTCCCAAAATTAAAATTTGTCGGATCGGCTCGTTCAAGTCGGATGGCAGTTCGAGCTCATCAACCTTCTTGCCTCTCTGGAAAACCCAGATGCCTTGGGACTCGCCCTTCTTCGATCCACCCCATGCTGCAAAAACCTTTTCCTTCCAGGCAAGAGTCGCGGTGATATCGGCGGGGGTTTGAGGTCTGGTGATAAAGACGAGGTTGAGACCACGGCGAAGATCATATGTTTGGATCGATCTGCCAACCGAGGTCGAGATCTGGAATGTTGTCTTGCCGAGGGGAATCGAGGTAAATGGAACGTTTGTAGGCGAAACAAGCCCGACGGTCTACTGAGATCAGAATCGAGCCCGGTAGGGCACGGCAATGGATGATGGGTGCAGAAGGATACTTACTCGGAAGGGCGCAAAGATCCTGGAGGAATTGGAGACAGGCTTTGCTGCACTCGCAGGCGGCGCCGTCTTCTGGCGCTTGACCAGCGGGCGATCGACGTCAGAGTGAGGCATTGTGGCCGTGGATGCGCGGCTGGGCGAGGGAATGTTCGCGAACCGCTGCTGATTGTACCATATGAGGCTGGTCGGTTGGCGAAGCTACACCCATCTCCAAAAATTTTTGGCGGTGTCGCCAGCGGGCACATTTTCTGCCGCCCCACCCATTTCACCCGGGCCACCAACCGCGTGGATTGACACTATCCTACTGTCGCGACCAACCATATCGTTGACTGAAAATTTTAGGAATCCACACTCCAACACTGGCCAAAGAAACCCCACTAACCCACCATCACGAGTACTGGAAGCATGGTTGAGATTACAGACTCAGGGCCTAATTGACGATACGTCTAGAGGAGCAGACAGAGATTTACCAGCGACATACGCGATAGGCTCCAACCGGACACGCAGGCTTTTAGCTCAGTAGGGAAAGTAAGTCCCTCTGTGAGGGAGCCCTCGGACGAGAGAGGGGGTGACGGAACGGACGATTGGAGTGGTGTGTATTAAGGTGAACTTTGATCATGACATTCAGGGCATCCAGAATTTCAATACCATTCCATGCGTGTGGAATACTCTGCATACTACTCGTTCACACTTGATAATTAGTACTATGTATGCGTCACTATCTATTGAACATTGTCGCATGACCGCGTTCATGTGCCTCGAATCAAGGATGCTTCCATAAAACAGTGTCATGTCAATGTAGAACCGCACTAGACAACGCTTCGCAGGAAAAAGAAAAATACACCAAATCAAATTCCCAGTTCGTCTTTTTATTTTTAATTCGTCGATCCAAGAAGGGGTACTATCACCTGCATCTACCTCCAAACCAGATGCTACCTTGAACAGGCCTGATCCCGTCTCCCGAAGCAATGACAGCGCCATCGTTACCCTCTCACTCTCAATACTCCCCAAATGCAGGCCCCGCGCTCCAAAGGAATGAAGCTACCATGCCTCGTGGTCAGCTCTGCCGCCCTGGATGGCTGCAGCTGGCCCAGTAGCGCCATCTAGTACTACCGACGCCGTTCTATCCACTGTCGCTGAGCTGCACGTCACCCAAATCCCCCAAACCCCCAAAACGCCGGTATTCATCCCACCCTCCCAAACCGTATCAATGACGACTGCTCGGCGACCTTAATTGTCGAAAAGAATGCGGTTTCCGCCTCATTCCAGTGATTCCGTCCCAACGTGTCTTGCTTCCACATGCTTATCTCCATCCGGATCTCATTCGAACCACTAAATAATCTTTGGACAGCACCTTACTGGATAAAAGCACCGACATCCTATCCCACCATGATCCATGTGACCAACTCGCACTCTTTCCCCCCCCGAACTGCCCCCGGCTCCAAGAGATACTCGAGCAAAACGCTTGTCCCCAGCTGACCGTGCTCTTCGCCCCCGCCATCCAAGCATTGCGCACTGCCCAGGGTTCGAGAGATTCTCAAACCCCGCCTGCGGATCCAGATGCACTCAGCACCATGCCCATCGTTTCTCCATCGTGACTGATAAAAAAAAATCATCCCCAATAAGAATCGGATTTGGCCGGTGCCAGGGTTACAGCTAAAACCACCCGGACCCTGTATCTGGGCCTTGACTGGATCGCACTGGTTTTCTAGTGTACCCTCACCAGCTCTGAATCCGCCCGTGGCAATGTATTCCTAGCGCTGCATCATCGTGGCCGCTGATTCGACGCCGTCACAGATTTAGAAAAAATGTGCCATCGCAACCCTCTTGGACGAGGTGACCTGCAGTGGCGGGAACCCACCCTGCTTAGTCCAGAGCTCCAAAGTCCATTAACACGAGGGCCCGTCGTGACCCAGCCCTGGCTAATCACAATTGAATCTGGCCTGCCGAGACCTGCCTGGCGTTCCGTGTCCCGACCCGCCGGTTGCAGCGCCTCTCAGGCGTGCTCAAGCATCATCACACTTGGACGAACCGTACCCCAATGACGCTCAAGACCCTATTCCGATAAACTTCGTATTACACTCTTACCCAGGCCAAAGCTTAGCATCGTAGAGATGCTCAATTGATAGCCCGAAGCTCGCAGCTCCAAACGCAAGCTTACCGCCCAGAACATCTGGCATCAGGGCTCCAAGAGCTTGGCTCTCGGCTCCTCCTAGCTCCCCTCGGCACACGGCGCCCGCCCGCGCACATCCCCATGGATGTCATGGATGCTGTGGACATGACTGACAAGGACGGACCGGGCCCGAATCTTGTTGGCACCATCGGCGCCGCAGATAACCCAACTTACTCAACTAGCCCCTCCGACGACGTTTCTTCCGACTTTTCGCATTACCCTGTTTCTCTCCCTCTTTCGCTACCCCAGCCTAAGCTTTCCCGCCATTCTTTGCAATCGCAATCACAGCCGCCCTTCTCCTCGTCGCCGCTCGCCAATTCCCTAGCTGGCAGGAAAGGCCGCTGCCTCGAACCTGGCACTTCAGAGGTACATGTTCATCGTGCTAGCTTGTCTATCCCGCCGCGCTCCTCTAGTTCGTTGAGGAGCCCCAGATCTCGACTCGGCCGCAACCGCGGTGAGTCCACGGCATCAGACGCTTGGAGCGAGGACCTAGCACTAGCCGACTCACAGCTTGTCCTTGAAGATCCCCACCATCTGCACAACCACTTGGCTGCCGCCACCGCCGACAACACTCTCTTCACCGTCTCCGCAGATCCTACCCTCATTTCCAGGTCTTTTTCTTCTGACCCCCAGTCCAAGAGACTTTCCGGAACCTCCATCTACTCTTTGGCTTCAGCTCGCGGTGTTGTCACTCCGGGACCTGGACACGGCTCCGAGTTTGGGACTCCTCCTCGTTCAGTTCCGAGTTTCTCGTCACCTTCCAAGGGCCTGGGCCCGTCTCCGTCCGAAGCTGGACTCACAAACGTGACTGTTACCACCTCATCGACTTCTCATTCAAGCCCTTCCGGCGCCGGACATCATCATCTGGCCCCGCGGGACGCTCATTCTCAGCCACTCGACTTGAGAAGACGAACCCACCGCGCCGACAACATGCAGAACAGCGCCCCCAATATGCGCGCCCAGCCCGATCGCTCCCGCAGTCGGGCCAAGAGACGATTCAGCGGTAGCACCGCAACCAGTAGTCACAGCCCAAGCAGTGAGAGGGGTCCGCACCACCGCGAGAGAGAAGATGGTAAGCTTTACCGCGCCCCAGACAAGCATATTGTGTATGCATCAAAAACCCTGACTTGGTCCAGTGAAACCAGCGCCATGGGGCGTTATTGGCGTCTGTGCGCTTGACGTCAAGGCTAGGAGCAAGCCCAGCAGGACAATTCTGAACCGGCTTATCGCGAATCGCGAATTTGACGTCGTCGTGTTTGGCGACAAAGTCATTCTCGACGAGGGTAGGTTGTCCCAAGACATTCTAGCTATATTTCTAGAATTGCGCTAATCACAAAGCCGCAGAAGTCGAGAATTGGCCCATATGGTGAGTATTCGGTGAACCGAAACAGTATAGTGGCTTGCATTCCATCTGCAACAGGCACGTGCTGTCCTTCCTCATTCGATCACTAACAAAATCACCAGCGACTACCTCATCTCTTTCTATTCGGATGGCTTTCCCCTCGAAAAAGCCATCGCCTACGTCAAGGCGCGCAAGCCTTTTTGCGTCAATGATGTTCCCATGCAGAAGATTCTTTGGGATCGCCGCCTTTGTCTTCATTTACTGGACAAAATTCACGTGCGGACGCCCAAGCGGGTTGAAGTGAGCCGCGATGGAGGGCCCCAAATCCTCACAGCGGAAGTCGCCAAACACATCAAGGATGTATCCGGTGTCACTGTGGAACCAGTTGACCCCGAAAAATTCCTCCCTCCTCGTAAGGTAGAACTGATCGACGACGGCGACACAATTAGTGTTGATGGCGCCGTCCTCAAAAAGCCTTTCGTGGAAAAGCCAACCAGTGGCGAAGATCACAACATCATCATCTACTTCCCCAAGAGCGCTGGTGGCGGTGCACGCAAGTTGTTTAGGAAGATTGGAAACAAGAGCTCCGACTTCATCGCCGACCTTACAGTCCCCCGCGCCATCACCGAACCCAACAGCAGCTACATCTACGAAAGCTTCATGCAGGTCGATAATGCCGAGGATGTCAAGGCATACACGGTTGGACCGAATTACTGTCACGCTGAAACCAGAAAAAGCCCTGTGGTTGATGGTGTGGTGAGAAGGAACACGCACGGGAAGGAGCTGCGCTACGTTACTGCGCTGAGTGCAGAAGAAAAGGAAATGGCCAGCAAGATTTCAACTGCGTTCGGTCAGCGTGTTTGTGGTTTTGACCTCCTCCGGGCATCAGGCAAAAGCTGTGTCATTGATGTCAATGGTTGGAGTTTTGTCAAAGATAATGATGATTACTACGACCACTGCGCCACGATTCTCAAGGACATCTTTGTCAAGGAACGGCTTCGTCGCGGCGGTGTCACCCCACCAATGCCTTCGCCTGCCCCCTCAGACACCGATCCCTTTAGTAGGGCCGCTAATGCATTCAAGGACCGCGAAATCACCAGCGCACCCTCTGCTAATGGCACCAAGGGTACTACCACTCCAGCCACAAACGGCGCTGACACCCAGAGTATTGAATCGTTCCGTCGAGTCCCGAGTGCTACTTCTTCGGCCCCTCAGGATAGTGTAATGTCGACAAAATCGCAAGGTTCAAGCCTGCCTCCTCCCCTAGATTTGTCCATCCCGGGAGCAACGTCTGCACCTTCGTCTACTCAACGCTCTTCAATTATAGAACTTCCCTACTCGGAACAGAACGAGGAAAGTGCTCCCGCCCCGCCTCCCCCGACACATTCTTGGAAGTTGAAGGGCATGGTTTCCGTCATTCGACATGCAGACCGGACGCCAAAACAGAAGTACAAATTCACATTTCACACGGAGCCTTTTATCACACTTCTCAAAGGCCATCAAGAGGAAGTGTTACTCATCGGTGAGGCGGCGCTGGCAAGCGTGATACAAGCGGTTGACGTGGCATTCGAAGAAGATGTCGAAGACAGAGCGAAGCTTCGCGCGCTTCGCAATGTTCTTGTAAAGAAAGGTAGTTGGGCAGGCACCAAGGTCCAAATAAAACCCATGTTCCGCAAAAAGAAGACGGAACCGCCCCCCACCGTGGACGAGACGATCGTGGACGAGAAGATCGTGACTGAGGCGGCGGCGTTGCCTGCTGTCGAGGAAGAAGGCAATCTGTCCTCCAAGGATGAGCCACACAGGCCTCCCAAACGTCACGATTCGCTATCTGGTGTAACAATGTCTAAATTTACAGCCGCCGAGGAAAGCCTGGTCCTTGACAAGCTGCAGCTGATTGTTAAGTGGGGTGGAGAGCCAACCCATTCTGCGAGGTACCAGGCACAGGAACTGGGAGAAAGCATGCGTAACGATTTGATGCTTTTGAACAGGGACATTCTAGACGAAGTTCATGTCTTCAGCAGCTCCGAACGTCGTGTCACAACGAGTGCTCAGATATGGTCTGCGTCCTTTCTTGATCAGAAAGATATACCGGAAGATTTTATCACAATCCGCAAGGACCTTCTCGACGACTCAAACGCCGCCAAGGATGAAATGGACAAGGTCAAGAAGAAGTTGAAGGGACTTTTGCGCAAGGGCAATGAGCGGCCTGCCCAATTTGCCTGGCCTGAGAACATGCCAGAGCCCTCCGAGGTTCAGACTCGCGTGGTGCAATTGATGAAGTTCCATCGCCGCGTCATGCAGTACAACTATGGAAAGCTGTACAGCGGTGCTGCCACTTCTCTCAACTCCATCTCAAACCCGAGTTCCGAGAAGCTCACTGGCGATACTTCCACGTCCTCCATTTCTTCATCCCTGTCACATGTCAACGCGGTCAACAATATCCAACCTCGGTGGTGCTGTGGCGAGGATGCAGAGCTGTTCAGAGAGCGATGGGAAAAGCTGTTCGCTGAGTTTTGTGACGGCGATAAAGTCGACCCCAGCAAAATCTCAGAGCTGTATGACACGATGAAGTTTGATGCACTGCATAATCGCCAGTTTCTTGAATGGGTGTATACCCCCCCCAAGCATATGCTGGAGGAGTACGGTTCTGCAATTACAGAGGCCAAACCCAAGTTATCAGAAGACAGCAGAGCATCCGAGGATCTTAAGCTGGACAAGCCTCAAAATGGCTCACCGGAAGGCTCGGACAAGGTTGACGCGGGCAGTCGGTCAGCCTCCGTCAAAAAGCTCTTTAGGAGACGGTCGATTCTCAACAACTTACGACACTCCCATGAAGAGGCACCACCGGAACAGTACTTCCGTCTCTATAAGGGTACGCATCAGAACACTGCCAAGTCAGACGCACGTCACGAGCCCTTGCAGGAGCTCTACCGACTTGCCAAGGTCTTGTTCGATTTCATCTGCCCGCAGGAATACGGTATCTCGGATAGCGAAAAGCTTGAGATTGGTCTGCTTACGTCGCTCCCCCTCCTTAAGGAAATTGTGCAGGACCTGGAGGAAATGCAAGCCTCTGACGACGCTAAATCATTTTTCTACTTTACCAAGGAGTCGCACATTTACACGCTGCTCAATTGCATCATCGAGGGCGGCATTGAAACCAAAATTAAGCGAAGCACTATTCCCGAGCTCGACTACCTCTCGCAGATCAGCTTCGAACTGTACGAATCGGAATCAAAGACGGCTGTTCACGGGTCGTCAGACGACGAGCCCACCTTCACCTACAGCATCCGCATCACCATCAGTCCAGGTTGCCACGTCTTTGACCCCCTCCATGTTCAACTGGACAGCCGGCATTGCATTGGATGTGCCCCGAGGCGCAGTTTAACGCCCCACGCGGATTGGCTGCAGGTTATCAAGACGCTCCGAGCCAAGTTTAACCAGTAAGCTTTCTTTTTATGCACACATTCGTTTTGACAGATCGACTAACTCAGCTGTGCAGGGTCAAGCTCCCCAAAACATTTCTGGCGGTCAACCTGTCAGAGGCCTTCACTTTTGAGGAGACTGAGAGGCAGGGGAGCGACGCCGACGTTCTCGAGATGAAGTCTGCATCTCGAAATCATCTCGGGTCCGAACCAACCAAACCCAATGGGGACAATAAACCCCTTCTAGGGAATGAAGCCGAGGCTGGTCCCTAGCTACCGCCTAAATTCAATTGACACATTCTCAATGCTGGTCGTCGCTTAGGGTAGGGCCCCAAACGGTGCAACGGTTTTGCATTGCTGCAGGTTAACGCACGACATTTTTTTTTCTTGTCATTTTTGCACCCCCGCATCCTGGTCTTGTCAACCCTTTCGGGAAACAGGAAGGTCTGGCGCAGCTAAGGTGGGGACTAATAGAACCATTGCTTGTAGCAGCAGCTATCTCTGTAGATTGTCATAAGATTTTTTTGCAGGATGGCCCACGTAGATGAGGCAAGGAACACAAATAAATAAATACAAGAAGACGGAGAAAAATAAATAAATAATAATAATGATACATCAGAGCATCTCATGTGTGACAATGAGACGAAGGATGTGGACAGCATAGGTGGAGTCAAGGGTGGGAACGAAATTGTTGAAGGGTGCCCTTGTCTGCGGAACCGTCATCGCTGGTGTGAGTGCGCTACATGCAGGGACGGGATGCTAATTAGCGAAAGACCACATTGTCATTGAATTTGTCAGTGATCGAGATTGGTGCAGGACAATAGGTGCTGTTAAAGCGAGACCTTTAGATTCCGCAAATCGCGGGCAGGGCGGACAAGCATGAGGCAGTTTCATGTATATCAACTGAACCAGGGTTCAATGAGACGAAATTGGTCTCAGAGATCCCATCTTGAGAAATCGAGGGACCCAAAATCTAAGTACTCACCACATGGCGATCTCCTCACGTGGTGAATTTTCCCCTGAAACACGCACCGAGGATACGGACGCGGAACCGGGCGTCCAGGACCAGGGCTCATTGCGATGACATGGCGCGCCATGTGGTGGCATCACTGCATTCTTCGTCGGAGTTTTGCTTTGCCCAAATGATGAGTTTGTAGCGAAACAGTGGGGGTGTTCTCACAACCTGGGCCTAGAACATGGTCTTTGTGGAGGACAGAGGAGCGGCGGTGCCAGGGCGGTAACCTTCGCCGGGACGAATGTTCGCCTGGGTGTTCTGGAAAATGCCTTGGGAAGTGGCCTGTCAGTGGAGAGGACATCGCCTCATTCGACAGTCCAATCGCGATGGAGAATATTGGCTTTGCTGTGCCTTGACATGGGAGGGGGGCCCAGAGCTTTTTGATGCCGAAAATTGACCCCAGGGTCAAAGTATCACCCGGGATTCGCGCAGGCGCGATGCAGCCATCCTGGACTGTTCTGTTGTTGTCTCGACACGCCTTTGAAGGAATGAACCCACTATCAAGGCAAGCTGCAGCTGCAATATAAGTGGGCCGAGCGTGATCGTAAGATGGAAGTAAGGTGGCGGCATTGCGCAGGGACGGGGGCGTTCACTGCTGGTCATCGACGTCACCAAAGAAGCGGGCAGGGTCAAGGGGGATGGGGGTCAAGGCCGGCCAGGGCAAGGAGAAGTCCGTTATTGACAGATCCAAGGCGGAGGCGTCTGCATATGTGGAACAACTCTGCCGATGGCCGGCATATGGTAACTTTGTCTGAAGGCTGGTTTGACCTGGCTAGAGAATGCACAAACAATCATGACGTCCAGGTAGACGGGAGTTCGAAGCGGCCATTCAAGAAAGGGCACATAGCGCAACTATTTTTAAGCAGGAAAACAATAATAACAAGTAAATAAGTTAAAAATTATACACATACCCCAAAGAAAAAAAAAGACCAAACGTGCCCCAAAGGTTTGAAGGCTAAACTGGGGCTCGAAACCAGCCGGTGCCATCGCATTGAGCTCGGCCCTCGCGTGTAAGTGATGAGTTTACGGATCTCGCGGATCAATAGACCACCAGTCGGCTGTAGCCTCAGTTTCAGTAACAAGGCCCCAGAAGGTCATGCGAACTGGTCCATGCTGGTTTATGCCGGGGAGTTTTCGATGCTATACAGCAGTAGCATCCCGATTGACGTCTTGACAGTTTGCTGCCCCGATCGGGGCTTCAACACTGTCGGCAACCAGTCGGGGTGGGCGGGTCAGTGCGCCGTGTCGCAGCGTGTCATTGAAGCGTCCGCGGGGTGCGGCTTTCAATCCCGTAGCCGCTACTAATGCATCGGCGAAGAGGGCAAACATCACCTAGCGCTGAGATAACCCTTCTGGGCTGTGCCAGAATTGTCGGGAGAACAGAGCATGAAGCCAAGCACGACTCAAAGGCCGTGCCATGAAACTTTGTTATCCAGCGGGACTCATCGGCTTGGCGGGAGCATGCCGCCGGCGGGTGTGACGAGAGAGGTTATGAGATGAGGCTGGTGTATCCGTACAGGGGAGAAAACCCGGCAGTCCGGATAATTGGAGATGAGTGCAGGGCATGCTAAGGGATAGTGGCTAATTTGGTCGATCAACCACGGTAGGAACCAGGAATGACCGCTAAGGTTTACCAGGCGGCGTTCCGTTAATGCCTGCCTCATGGTGTCGTGTTCGGGGCGGTACTCTCCCACAACAGGAGGAGAAAAGAAGTAATTGCAGGGCGGTATCTCCCCGGCCCCGGCATCCGGAAGCGAGTCCTATTTGTTTGCCATGACCTTCCTCAAAAAAAAAAAAAAGAGAAAAGAGAAAAAAAAAGTTTGATTACGCAGAACGAAGGGGGCGTATTCGTAGGTAAGTTTGATGGTTTGCAGATTGTCGTTTGAGGCTCATCGTTTCGTTTGGGGAACACTTGGCGACAAGGACATGGTGATGAATCTTGAGGCGGATGCACTTTTTCAGAGGGGCGGTCTAAACTGAGACAAGGGTCCTGGAGGTAGGGGTGTTGGTGTTTGGTCGAGGGTGTAAGGCAGTGAGTAAGTGGCATTGATATGAGCGTCGGTAAGGCGAGGAGGAAGCCTGAACGGGAATCAGAGCGCGGAAGAGGGTGGGGTGTTGATGGAGTCTGACGGCGGAGTTGAGGTGGGAGGGCGGTGGAGGAGCCACTATGTAGTGTGCCTACGGAGACGGAGACGGACGTTGAAGGGCGGCACCTTGGTTAGCTGGAGGAAGGAGCCACCAAGCAGCAATGTAGTGGAGGTGGCTTGTGGAAAGAGCTCCTCCGGTGACTGCCGGGAATGAGCAGCAAGCAGTCGCCGGACGAAAGAGGAAGTAGGTCCTGGCAAACGGCTTTTCCCCCGGTGCATCTCGCTGAAAGGGGGATAAGAAAAATCATCAGACCACACAATGTTCACCACGGAGCGGGCATAAGAAGAAGAAGAAAAAAAAAGGTGCGCATGCATACATACACCAACAATAATCGCAGGCAAACACGAGCGCGAGGGCGGACACACGCAGCCATCCTGGCATCTCACTAACATGGACGTGGCTCGCCGATGCGGGCGGAAGGGAAAACAAGAAGCAACAAACAAACCTGGCACAAACCAAATACCAATGACACATGTCAGAGCATAGCAGGACACCTCAGCTTAGCTTCCGGCGACTGTGACGTTGAAAATGATTACTGGCGCCTACGTTGATATTAAAATGTCGTGCAATCCATCCACCGGGTCGTTGCCTGACGGCCCGGCCGGTACCCCTCAGTCTCGGTGACAAAAGCCCGATGATCAGTGGGATACAAGGACAAATAGCACGGCATCGCGCGACGGAGCGAGGAGGGACAGCCCCGGCAGAGCGGGTAAGAAGAATCCGTCGTAGGGCCGAGATGACACAAAGATGCCGTTTGCCCATGATCTGAAGCGGTGAATGGTATGCGTCGCTCAACATGATTACCGGCAGTTTATGACGGACATCTAGCATCATGTTGGGGCGTGGCATGCCTTCAAGCCTGGAAATGGTCCCAGTTGCTCGCATCGTGCGCGTGCATCATCCTCAGTGGTGGGTATGAGCCGACCACATGTCCCAACATGCACCCTCATCATGTTTACTTTTTCACGTTCTCATCTCGCAAACAAGCGAGGGAGCAGCTGCGTCAAGGCATACCTCCACTCTCCGCTCTGCACGCTGCACGCTGCACGCTGCGATGCGAGCGAACTGCAGGGCGCTGTTACGACCCAACCTAGTGCGACTGGTCGGTCGCTGGATGATGACGCCGCAATGTAGGGTGGTAACTGCAAGCAATCACGCAGCAGCGAGCCAATAACACGGCTTCCTCATTGGTGACAACACGACCACAGCAGTTGACAGATCTCGGCTTCCCTCTATCTTTGTGCTTGTGGACACAGCTTAAGAGCCGGGCCAAGCTTGTGGCGCAATCCGGAGTTTCTGTTGATTTCTTGACCGTGGCAGGTGCAGCTTCACCTAGGGAGTTCAGGCTAGCTTAATTTCGTAAAGACCGACCGGCCCTCGTACACTCCCGGAGCAAGCGAGAGGTTCCCCGCGACGTGCCGTCCCTCGCCTTGAACCTTCGTTTCCTCCTTGATTCATCCTATCTCCCGTCGTGGAGTGCGGTGTGGGGATGGAATGGGTGGGCACAGCGGAGCCGGGGATAATTACAGAAGGGGGGGGGGGGAAACAAGCTGGGCATCGATTGCAAAAGAAAACTAAAGCTAAAAATGATGAAGGAAAGAGAGAAGCCCACGTCAAAATGGGTGATGCCGGGGTGACATGTCAGACGAAGGACAGGGCTCGTTGCTGTCGAGTCCTCGGGGTTGGTTGATTACCGACCCGGTATAGTGAAGACGTCGGTCGTCTTTAGGTTTCCCCCAGCGACGAGGTGGCCTAGCTTTGACATCAAGGTTCACCCCGTCCAGATGGCCCATGGTTCGTGGAGTCCGGACCCACGTTGCTGGCTGGGGATTTGGAAAAGAAAAAAACCACCAACATGACAAACGGGCAAAAACTTGAAGACAGGAGGCATCGTCACGGTTGATGGCAATGTCAGACTACCAGCCAGGCCGACTTGGCAGCCAGGGTGCATGTTCGATAATGGCTAGCATTTATCAGCTGTCAGTTGGAGAGCCGGTGACAACTGAGATGACCATTGCCGGGGGAGGAGGAGGGGACGGACGCTTTGTATGTTCCGTTGGCAAGTAATCCCTACCCTGCCGATCCAAATGCCCTAGCTGTTCTGGTCCATATCCTGCGCCTGCCCGAATCGCAAACCACGCTGAGCAAACGTAGTAGCCGGGTAAGCTATGGTAGAGTGAGGCGGGAGACGGGAGATGCTAAACGAGACCCAAATTTTATGGGTTACAGGCACCCATGTACAAAAGCCAAGCATTGTTCTCTTTGGAATACGCGGCACGCCGACGTGGTCTTTAAAGAAAAGACATGGAAGGATTTGGAGAACCTTTGAGGAACACGATTGTTGGTTAGAGCATTGGGGTGTGGGTAACAACCCAGTCTAGCACGCAAGCCAGTTTTTTTTAGGCCCCAAAAAGAAAGGAAAAAAAGAAAGACTGGGTAACGACCGGCGACCAGTGCAAACACCGGCGTTGTCTCATCTGGTGTGTTGCTCTGTTCAGGACCATACCTGCGACTGCCACCGGTGGTAGTCGGCACCGTAGCTGTTCCTTCGATTCATCTTATCCGCCACAAAAATACACCACCGAGCGACACTGCTTCAAGTTGACATGCCACTCTGCATACGCCCACCACTACTACTGCCACCACCACCACATGCTGCTGCCGCTGTTGCTCCTCGCCACCCTAGCATGCTCAGTGCGTCCGTCGCCTTACCAAGCCTTCTGCATTGCCTTCCTTTTTTTCCCTTTTTTTTTAATACTCCCTCGATTCTCCGCCTCTTAGGCGGCTCATTGACTTATCGACTTATCCTCCACACCCGACACCCTCCAAACATGCGCTCATCTCTGACCTCCCTCTTGTCTCCCCGCGCCTTTCGCTCTCGGTATTTTCTGTTTCGGTCTTCCGGATTTCCAGTTTCGCAACATGGAGCGCACTGACATGCCTGGCGAACTACGACAGCCAACTGCCTTGGCCTCAAGCTAACTAAACTTTAGCCATAGCCATAGCACTCGGCATCGTTCCCGTCTAAAAGTTTGAACTCCATCGCACTCCTATTTGGCTCTTCGCACACGACCCTTTTACCCCCTCCCCCCCCAAAGTCACTCATACCCATGCCTCTAGGTCAACCCTTGACAGTTCCAAGCTCCTGGTCCCCACCTATCGATCCTGGCTGGCGCTGAGCAGCAGCACCGACAACCAGGACCACGGGGGCAAGAGCGGAGCCTGGACCTCCCAAGGGTTATGCCATCCATGTTGCTCCCTCGACACCTCAGCATTTCCCGGCCCTCCCAGACTTTTCCTATCATCACCTCACATCACCTGCTCGTCATTGTCCGTCCATTCTTCCGCGACACCATTCCCTTTCCTCACGTCCCCTCGGTCCCCATTGGCCTCCCCGGGTCCGTTCCCTGCAAGCCGGCGGCCGTGGCCGCAGCGCCATCAAACAACGACTCGGGTACCTGTCCCCAGTGGGTACTGGGGACTTAGGTATTGACGTTTTTGTTGCTTCTGAAGAGCCGTTGAGCTACCCCCCCCCCC